>QTSX02004612.1:0-49463 GCA_014839935.2 Entomophthora muscae | reverse complement strand
TAATAATTCTTTGGTGCATGTGTGCTAATTAATATGATTGGCTGTATGTTTTGCCATTGTACGCCATTGCCGCTGTGGCAAGTTGTTGGTGGACTAGTGCTAACCCAGTAGCTGATTGGGCACTAGTCTATCAACAACTTGCCACAGTGGTAATGGCGTACAATGGCAAAACATACAGAAAATCATATTAATTAGTGCACATGCACCAAAGAATTATTGAATGACCCTTTATGTCACAACAATCACTTTATCACTTGGCTCCTGATTGTCTTAAAGTTTATCATTAAGGTTTTGAATTTGGATCAGTAACAACTTTATCTAAAAACAGTTAACACTATAATTTTCTAATTCAAATTTAGCTGATCACCAAATTGTTGTTAATATTTTCACAAGTTGTGTGTTTAAGTGGTAAAAATAACTGTGTTCTGGATCTAGATACATGACATAGTAAAAATATGATTTTATAGAAATAAGCTGAACATAAAGAATAAAACCAACTATAAACAAAGAGAACGTGAACAATTGAAATTCAAAAAAAGATAATATAAATAGAAAATGTTTGGTGACAGGGGTTTATTGGGGTGGGGGAGAGTGATGCCTAGGAGGCAGAATAACGTCAGAAGGAAGACGTAGAGGCGGTGCTGGCCTGGGGGGTCTGGGATTGGGTGGGTTGGGCTTGCGGGTTAGGGGTGTTGGTGGCAGGGGTGGAGGCAGGAGGATTTTGCGTGATGGCTTCCATATAATGCTTGTTGTATTCCTCATCAGTCATTGGCTGGATGGGCTGATAGGTGGCAGTGGCCAGAGGTGGAAGGTGCTTATCCTTACGTGATTGGTTGCCCATGTTCACATGGAAAACCATTTGCACAAACAAGTCAGCCACCATCTGGTGGCCAAAGAGAAAATTGTGGTCAAGGACCCTAAGATAGAGGCTGTTGAAAGCCTGAGGGCGGCGCTCCTGTAATGTGTATCCCATGTTGAAGAAGACAACATCAGCCAGATGGATGTCTGCATGGCTGGCAGGGTAGACTGAGGCCTGATTCCTGCGTCCCTGGATGGCCTCAAGGGTGGTGGAGCTACCCTCCATCTGGTGGCTCAAGAAAACCTGGTACTTGGAATTCAAGCCATCTTGGGAGTTGAGAAATCCACCAAGGATGTGGCTTTATGAGTAGCCATCAATGAAATCTGGGTTTGTCCAATAGTAGACAAAACCCTTGTCTGAAACAGCCAGAAATGCACCAATGAATGTCCCCTTCTTGACCTTCTTCCTTCTATTCTTGGCAGCGGCTTTTCCTTGCTCACTGAAATTGTCAAACACAATTAATAGCTTGTAATAGGAGATGAAAATGACATCATCAGTTAGACTAGTCAGGCATCGGACCAGGGTTGCTTCAATGGTGATGTTGTATGGGGAATCCTCAGTGCCATCCCATTGGTTGCCGGCAAAATTTGTAAGAACCCTAATTGAAGCCACCTTTATGTGCATCCAGAGCTGCACCATGCGCTCAGACACCCAAAAGCCATGGTGCGCAAATTGTTTCTGGACCTGGGTCAAGGAAAGCTTGGGATCCCGCTGGAGGAGGTCAACCATAATAGGGTACGCCTCATTGATTTGGGACTCAGGGCCCTTCTTGGGCTTCTTGGCTGTCCCAATCAGACTCCCCTTATTCATCAGGTTGTTGAATTCCCGCATGACAGTAGCTTGGGTAAATTGCAACTGGGCGGCAATCTGTTTCCAGGACAGACCCTGTAGATTCAGTGCCACAATTTCCTGAAGAATTTGGGCAGTGATGATTTGTTGCTTGGGGCGCTGGGCCAGGGGAGCTGAAACCTGATTGGCTGTAGGGGGGCAGGTTGGCTGGTGGCAGGAAGTTGTTCCAAATCAAGGTTGCCATCCTGATTGGTTGATTGGTAGGCAGCTTGTGCAGGGGTGGGTATGGGAGCAGGGGCAGAGCTAGACACTATGTGACTACTGAACAAGTCAAAGCCATAGGGGTTGGTGGTCAGGTACAGGTCAGCTTCCTTGTTACCCGCCTCAAAGGCTTGGCTGCTGGCGCCGTCAAAGATATTGCTTGTAAAAACCATTGAAAAAACCTAGGATAAAATCACTAAAAGTAGAAATTTTAAATTTTAATGATTTATTTTTATTGTAATCTTGAGTCCATATTTAGAAGGTTCTCAAAACCATTCCATACAAATCTGGAGCCATGAAAATGGATAGAATGCCTCTGTTTTTAAATTGGATAGCTGTTGATTGGCTGTTAAACTGTTATTTTTCTATTTTAGGCTGCTCATACTTTTCAGGGATCCAGCCTGTGGGGGGTTCCTGAGAACTTGCGGGTGGACAGCCTGCGGTCCCAGCTGGGAGGGCCCACCACAAAATTGGAGCTAATTTTACAATATAAGATAGCAATTTACCCAGGAGGTCCCAAGGTCCACTGGCGGGTACCATAGAATCTACCAAGCCAGTAAGGGTGATGTACATCACCCCCAAATATCTGAGTGTAAGCTGATTTATTGGCAGCAACAGATTCTTGCGGGCAGTCAGGCCACAGGGTGAGAGGCAGAGTCATGGGGACCAAATACGCAGGCAGGTAGTTGTACTTGTTGCAGAATAACAGGGGAGGTCTAGTGATCTTGTTACCTTCCCTGTAGATAGCTTTGGTCTCTCTAGTTCTGGCCTCAAGCTGTAGATTAGGATTTCCTCTAGGGTGAATTCCAAATACGCAGGGTTGGGGGGGTACTCAGTGAAATGTACTGGGCCATAGGGAGCTCCTGGTGGGCGGTAAAACTCAAGTGGTTGGTCTGCAGTTTCTTGGGGTAGTACAGTGTGGGATGCGGAACTGTGGGAGGTAGACTGTAGATGAAATAGAACTAAAATCAAATATGAAATAACCTGGTTGAACCAAAGGTTCATGTCACTTTATTGCAAGAATGGCAATGGGCATCTTCCTGGCAGTCCAGGGTATAAGTATGCCCATCTGTTATGGGAAAACTTTTACAAATTTCTCTGGCCTGGGTGGTACCGTTTACCTGATCTTTCCTGTCTTTGGTGGCATTCATTTTGGGAGTTAAATCATTGGCTGATTCAAACTGGGAATACTCCAATTTTCTTGTTGGGTTGTGAGGTTGGTTATTTCTGGGTGGCCCGCATTTTTTTGGGAAGTTTCTCTATTTCCTTTCCCGTGGAGGCCCAAGTTATTTTGGGGTTTATGGCTGGGCCTGCCCGCTGATTGGTTGCATTAACAGAAACCTTTAGTGTGGGAGTTGTTGATGTAGGTTATTTTGATTCATCCAGCTTTAAAGGGATTTCCAAAGTCAAGATCTGCTCTGGCTTGAGCCCAAAAATCTGCGGGCAGCCAGTCCTGCAGGCTGGCAGCCCGCAGGGTCTCAGGGTTTGAATCCCGCAGTTGAGGCTTTTCAGTAATCATGGTCAGTAGGAGTTTGTCACTTGTGTTAATACTACACATCTTGTGTGAGTTCATTTTGTTTTGTGCTTGTGGAATCTTGCTTCTAGATTGCTCAAGTTTTGTTTCACTTTAGTCCTTCTGTCAGTGCCTCATATGAATCCTGATTGGATTATAATATACTCAGGAACAGCATCCATCCATTTCACTTTAGTCCTTCTGTCAGTGCCTCATATGAATCCTGATTGGATTATAATATACTCAGGAACAGCATCCATCCATTTCACTTGTTGCGTCAGTTCACTTTGTTTGTGGTTTGAATTACACTGCTTGATGTTTGATATAATTTTGTATAATGGGCTAGTGAAATTTTTTATTTGACAGTTCATTTATTAACTAAAATTTTATAAATTAATTGAATCCTGAATCTTGCACGACTTGGATTTTGTTCAAATCTGAAATCATTTTATTTAAATCTGAGGTGTTTTTGGTTGTTGCCATAGCTTTTAAAACTACTGTAATAAAACTTCCTTGGAGAAAGTGTACAACACAAAAGAAATTTTCTCTATATATATTCAAATTTTGAAATTATTAATCAAGGCTCATCATCTGGGTTCAAACCTAAGGCTCTAGCTGAGGCCAGCCCAAAGCCAAAAATTAAAGGAGACACTATTATTTTATCATCAAAAACCAAAAGCATAGTTTTGAGTATCCTCTGCCAATCAGATAAAGTAAAAATAATTTAATTGAGCATAACATTGGCAGCTGATTTCTTAACTCTGGGTTTGAACTTCCTAAGCCAGATAGCTTTTTTGAAGTCTGTTTTACTTCTTTATCAACTTTAATAACAACTGTCCATGATTTTAACGCTTTTTAGTCCACTTATGCCACTTCAGCCTTAATCTATGGTTAAGAGAAAATGACCAGTTGCTTTAGATGATCCAGCAGAGCTAATTAATATATAGCTTAAATTTCAAACTGATACTATTCACTTTTTAATTTTCCTTATTATCAAAAGTTAGAAGTTAGAGTTTGAATCAAACTGGAGTAAATCAATCCAAAAAGTAATTTACTATTATCTATATAAGCTGGTAATTTCTAATTACATTATTTGCTCAATCAATAAAGGTACTGTAAATTCATAACCTAAAGGTAAAAATGCGGGATTGTCAAATTCTTTTGCATGAACTCACCAACTTAATGGAGTAATTTTCATCCCAGAACAACTTACTTTTTTATATAAAAGGATGAAAAATATTCCAGTAAGTTGGTGAGTTTACGCAAAATAATTTGGCATTCCTGCATTTCTATCTTTAGGTTCTGAATCTACAGTATTATATTCTTTCTATTTAACTTATTATTTATTGTTTTTAGTCTAACCTAGTTATTTTTCATAAAAAACCAATGCCTTACTTTTGGGAGGGGCTGGGTTCAAATGACTTAAGATCCTCTTGTTCTTTGAGTTTACTTACGCCTCTGTTTTCTTTGGATTAAAACCTGGCTCTGATACCCAATTCTCCACTGAAAACTAAGAAAAACAGAGACAAGCTATTCCTGAAGTATGATATTCTATGTCAACTCTTTCAGAAAACTTCTCATCAAGGAGAATATCACATTTTCTCTCTTTTATTTATGATCCTCCTCAAGTTTTTCACCCCTTTTGCAACAGGTTTCTTGTTATCTTACCTTGATGCTTACCTGTTTCTGGGAAAATACAACCTTTTACTTGGGTTTTATTGCTTGCTTGGCAAAATTTTTCATCTGGGTATGATATCTGTGCCTATCAGAACCATAATTACTGGTTTGAGTCACTCTGTACTAGCCAGTTGAGTTTTGTGGCCTGCTTTTCATTAAGTGGGTCCCTGATACCTGGAGAGAGATTTAATGAGTAGCAAGTTTTCAAATATTTTGAACAAAGAGACTCTTTGTTTCTGAGAGCATTTCAGTTAGAGGCTGTTAATGTAGCTGTAATGCTTCTGCTCCTGGAAGATGTTCATAGGGTGTCCTGGATCAAAACCAGGGACCAACTGTGTTAGGGTACTATTCTTCAAGTGATAGTGTTCTTATTCCAGTACTTTTTACCTAGATTGGAGTCCTACAAACTCCTCTAAAATCTTTCCCACCAGAATCCTAGAATCTACTTCATGGATTGTAACCTCTACATGAGTTAGTTTTTCTGGGGGTGTACAGCTTCTATAACAGGGGCTCAAACATTTTTTCCTAGGAAGACCTTTTCTTTGAGGGTCACAGAAAGTCCTCTTGACATTATATTTTACTCATCACTAGGATTTTAGCTTCTGGAGAACCTTCTGTACTATTTCTATACTTTTCTTCTTTTCTAACATTAGTTTAGACAAAGTGGGGGAATTGAATACATACTATCAACACTGTAAAACTAAGTATGGGTTGTACAATTCTTTATTAACAGAAGAAAGATCCCTTTAGAAACCTTCTGAAAATGAAACTGTTTATATAATTTTTGGGGGCAAATACTACTTTAGGGGACACCAGAACCTGCTTCACTTCTTAGGGGAGAAAGATCTTCAAGTTCTAAATCCAAGGATGTGTTCAAACTTAATATTTCTTAATGAAAGCCTGCCTCTAGCACCTGTTCAGTTAACTGTCTTCATATAGATCCCCTTTGTCTTAGGCTAAATCACTTTAGGCTGCTTCTTTCAAAATCTTAAACTATCTGCACTCTCACTTTATTATATTAAAATAAGATTCCAAGCTTAATGTAACAAATATCATTAAATTATCTTGTTGTTTATGAGTAAATTTGTTAAGCTTTAGGTTATTCTATCATAAAAAATCATCAGTAAAATAAGCTTTAAACTCAACCAATCTAATCAATGCTCTCCATCTTTGAACATCTCAAGCACTTTGCTATGCTTCAAATTTTTCACAAGCCCAAATAGACAGCAAACATTTTACTGAGCAAAATTTTGACATTTTTTTACCTTGCGCCCCCAACAATTTCCCTGTTTTTAACATTTTGCCACATTTAAACTTGTCTGTTTTTCATAGAAAACTACTAGTTGCCTTGTTTTGCTACAATTTCTCAACAATTTCCCTTTAATTTTGCCTTTAGATTGAAACTTGAGCCAAAATTTTCCCCCAACCACTCAGCCTTTTGCATTTCTGGCAACCTGATATGGTTAAATAGCAGATGGCACTGTTCAAGGAGGAACAATGAGGATAAAACAATCAAATTTTTACTTGCTTGAGCAACAGCATTCCAAATCAAGAAAAGGGCTTTGTTATTTGGAAACCTCTAGAAGTGGAGCAGATGATTGAAGTTAAAATTAAAAGATGAAGATGAATTTTAAAGAGAAATTGGAGTAGTAGCTGGATGTTGAGGTCTGATAGAGAGCAGGCCAAGGGATGGCCAGGGAATCAGCTGCAGCTTGAACTGCCAAGGGGATAATATTCTCAAATACAGGAGCTAACAGACGCAAATATTCAAGCATTAGGGTCAAACTACTTTTATTTTCCAAGGTGAATAAGATATCTAGAAAAAAGTTTCTAGAGCATAATGAGAAAGTTTTAAGGGAGTTTAGGATAGGAGAGTTAAGGATTCATAGACATCTGATTGGTTGGCACAAATATTTTCAGCAGTTGAAGAGCTTGCATTGGCATTTGACTTGATGTTGCCATAATTTGAAAAAATTTGGCACCTGGTAGGTTGGGCACCGCCTTCTTTAAACAGTGTATACCACATAGTTTTCTTATAATAATTAATTGGCACAAAGCAAGGCAGATCCAGATTTTTAAAGGAAATTTGAGCAACCCCAGCTTTAACTCATTTTTTGTCAATAACAATGTTTAAATCATTCATCATTTTCAAGCGTTTTGAATGAGGTTCTAAATTGTTTTTTTGCCTTCTGAGGACGCACTATCCCTTTTATTTGGCATTTTACCATAACAGTAACTTTTTAAGAACCCCTAGTGTTTTGTGAGATATGTTGGTGACTGAGATGGCTATTTTAGTTGCAAAATCAACAGTTGTCATGAAAATGAAATCAAATAATACTTATCATAAAGTTTAGGGACTCACACAACTTTTAAACTGATGCACTACAACTGTGTATACCTGTCAGAAAATTGCAGACTATGGTATTTTATCATCTGCCAGATGATATCCTAAGTCTTCTAACATTAGGAAAGTATAGAGAACCTGAGACTTTGGCGTAACCTCTGGCCTGGAATATTTTGTTGTCATCAGAAGTAGCAAGTCTGATAGGGCCCAAGACCTGAAGGATTTGGGTCGGTTCTTCCTGCTCTTGGATATAGGTTCATAAGTTGTTGTTGCTATATTTTACTATAGGGTTTAATACTGTATGGCAACAGTATGATCTTTTGCCCTCCACTTAGTTTGAATCAAACTAGGGAAAGGATTTTAAATATCAACTCTTTATTAGACGACTGATATTGAGGCTGGGCCAGCCCCTGCGTTTATCTGAGTTAGCTTGGGCCCAACCTTGGGTGTGTGCAGTTTGTTACAGAAGCTCACTTGACGACTTCCACAGCTCAGTATCCTTTCTGAGGCTGTACAACTATCCCCCAATCTGAGCAGAGTAGCTGTAAACCTGGATGTAAGGTCTTGCCCATAATGGTGCAAGGTTATAGACTAGAGCGTGCAAGGCATTAGGATTCAAATTTAAAAGATATAAGAACATAGGAACTGTCTGTAAGATAATCTTACAAAAACCTGCTAAAAATCTATATTGTGTCACAAAAGGAGTAATTGAGTATAAGAACCCTAAGCAAAGAGGATAAAATAAAGTATTAAATAGTGAACAATTTGTAACAAAGGGAATGTCAATATTAGGATATTCACCATTGGCAAATTGCTACATATAACTATTGAAAGATTCCTTAAGAGAAAAAAATGGATACAACAAGCATAAGGCTTGTTGTTTTACAAGTTCTATTGGATTTAAGGAAAGAGAAAGCTAAACTAAAAAATGAATTAAAAAACAAAATTCTTAAAATTACAAATCTGAAGTTAAAAATTGTAGAAGTTTGAAGGGAAGAAATCACTTAGAATTTTGGCTTAAAGCCTACTCTTCAAAAGCTCTTTATTTATATTAGAAAAAGGCCTTTTCAGTTGGGTTTGATCATCAGGGAGAGCAGCCAAGAAGAGGAGCAACTGGAGAAGTTTGGAGTACCAGAACCAAAGAAAAGGGGAAACAAAAGCCAGTGTTGTGAGCAGATCAGCAACGTAAAACTGGGGGGCAGCAACAACGCAAGCAGGGGTTTTGAAAGGTAAGTGATAGTGAAAATATTCTAACTTTAAAGTAGAAATATATAAAAAAGTAAGAGCTAATGACAGACCAAACAACAACAACAACAATTTGAATGCAAATGGCATCAAAAAACAAGGTAATAAATTTAGAATACTTAAATATTAACTTTTGATTTAAAATTTCAAATATTAAAATACTGAAAGATCAACTGAGCAAAAATACTAAATATAATAAACTTAAAGAGCCTGCCCTTTGGGGCAGGGCATGACACTGGACCATGTTTCAGGTGGCTAGCTAGCCGGACTGACTACTAGTTGGTGAAGATGATTATTCCTCAATCAGAGCTACTCTAATACAATAGGCTCAAAGCCTTTTATCTTAGAGTGTTTGGCTTGATGGCCCAGTTTATTTTGGGCTCTTCTAGAAGTGTTTCAGATGATGGCCCATATGATGGCCCTTGTTCTAGAATGTAAATAAAGTTTAGAATAGTAATCATATATGGGAAGTATGTTTGAGGTGGTTGTTGAGATGGACTAATTAATTGCACAATATCTGCATGTTTCACTATTAATTAGGAATACATGAAATTTTTAATGCCAGGACATGATTTGGTTGTTAATTCATTGATCCTGCAACCCACGGCCTGCATCATTCTATTGAAACCAGTCCAAAGAGTGATTGCCAGCTGGCCTGCAATAATTGGTTGAATCTGTTAACTAGTCAATATCCCAAAATTCTGATAATACCTTTAAAAAGTAATAAGGCACAAATAAACCAAAAAAATACTGTAAAAAGGCAAAAATAGACCAATATCAAGCTCTACCCCAGATAAACTCAAGAACTTACCCAAGGTTTTACCTTTCATTAACCTCAAGAAGATGCTATTGTTGAGGGGCTGGATGCACAAGCATTCCAGCTATTGCCATCACACCTAACATCCAGCCATTGCCTGATTTGGTGCCTTTCTAATATACCATTCAACATACCAGAAATGGTAACAAACCAATATCACATGACTGTCCAGGTATCCAATGACTCGAACCCATCCAGCACATGACCAGCCCCTGGGTTTGGTCCAACTAATATCCCTGCCACAGCCAAAACTATATAAGTCTAAAGTATCATCCAATAAAACTACTTCTTCTCCTCCTACTTTTATATTCAAAGCTTCCTCAAAAGGCGCTCCTTATCACTGGTAGCACTACAGTTTTTGACCACACCAATGAAAGAGAAAATGAATGAACAGAACCTGCCCACCTTCACCCACATACTCAACCAGGCCACATCCCAGGAGACCTGGAAAACGTTTTCTGCGCACACGACATTGACAAAGATATTCCTAGTGGATGCACTGTATTCAAAGGTCTGGTCATGCCCAAAGCATGTGCCAAGATTATTCAATATAGTCACTCTCTTCAACCACAAACAAATGCACAACCACCTATCACAGGTGAAGTTGCCAACACCAAATACATTGGTATTGACAAGTTCTTTAGTAAAAACAAAGAAAACGTCATAAACTGGCTAGACCACACAGCTGCTAAACTCTGCGCCAGCCGCATCCCTCATAAAAAATGGGCCCAGGAAGCCAGCAAGCGCCTGTACAAGGCTGCAGCTAACTGGTTTGCCACCTGGGTTGGCTCAAAAACCAATGACCAGCTTGACAACTGGAAAGAGTTCAAAGCTGACATCACCCACAATTTCCGCGTCACCAAATCTCTTCAAGATATTGCAATACAGCTCAGTGATCTTCCTCAAAAGACCACTATTGCAGCCTATGCCAACAAATTTGAAGAAATACATTGCAAGATCCAAAAATCCATCATAAGCTGATAATGTACACACCAGAGCATCATTCATCAACAGAATGAAACCCTCTGTCGCTGCCCTCATCCACCCAGAAGCAAATACCTCCATGCCCGCGCTCATTGCTGAAGCCAAGCGCGCTGAAAAACGCGCCAACATGGAATATGCTGCACGCAACAGCAACCACTCCTCAAACGGCAATAGCAGAGAAAACGCCAATGGCAATAAACGCCAAAATACCAACAATAACAATGGCAACTCCAATTGTAACAATGGCAATCGTAGCCAAAGCGCAAACCACTCCCGTCCCAAGAAAGAGGACACCGCCAAAGTTAACAACACTGAAGTAGCAACCTGCTACAAATCTGACCCCACATTATCTGACCTCAAAGGTCTCAAAACAGAGGAACAGGGAAAAGAGGAGGGGGAACAGGCTTAAGTGCCCCTGTCTCCCCCCAACACAATAAGAAGAAGTACCAAGACACAAACTTTGCTGCTTGCATCCCCTGTGTTCCGCAATCCTCCATTTTTATGAACATAAATATTAAAGATCACTCACAACTTCTTGTCTACCATGCATTTACAAATCACATACACATAAAATTTTATTTGACTCTGGTGCACAACACACTATGGTTAGCAAACCTTTTGTAACCAAGTACAAAATATCAGTTGTCAAATCCAACTTCAAATACACCAAGATGGAAGACAAATCAAAAGTTCTACTCAAAGGCAAAACAACTCCCTTCAGAATTGACCTCCAAGGCATACAAACGTCCATCAAAGGACTTTTCATGAACAACATAAACTACAACATTGTAGCAGGCATGTACTGGTTCACCCGAGTGAGCCCCAGCGTATGTTGGAAAACAAAAACCATGACAATAAAACACAATGGAGTCAATTTCAACATTCTCAAAGAACCCAACAACCTAATTCTAAGAGATACAGTATTTGTCCAAGTCATAAATCAAGATGACTCTGAACATCTAACCAAAGACAGTACCCTCCACATAATGAGGTACTCCAAATTTAATAATATACAAACACAAAAGATCCAATGCCCAGAACTTGCGGCATTCCTAAACGAATACGCTCATGTATTCAAGGAAGAACTCACAGAGTTACCCCCCAAACAAGAGGTCAAACACAGCATTGACTTGTGCAAAGCCATACCCAAACCTGCACCTCTCTACAGACTCTCCCCCATGGAGACCCAAACACTTAAAGCCCACATTGAGGACAATCTAGCCAAAGGATTCATTCACCCGTCTGAATCCCTGTGGGGGCAGCAGTTTTCTTCATAAAGAAGAAAGAAGGATCCCTTTGCCTAGTTACTGACTACAGAGCACTAAACGCAAGTACAGTAAAGAATAAATACCCACTTCCCCTCATAGAAGACCTATTTGCAAGGCTCTCCAGAGCAAAATTTTTCTCAAAAATTGATCTCACATCTGGTTATAACCAAGTTGAAGTCAATTAGAAGGACATACCAAAAACTGTGTTCTGCACACAATTTGGGTTGTTCGAATGTAAAGTAATGAACTTTGGGATGACCAACACTCCCGCAACGTTTGCCACCATGATGAACCAAGCGCTAAACAGTCTCTCAAACACATTATGTTACCTTGACAACATCATCATATTTTCAAAAACAAAAGAGGAACACCTCACACATGTCTGCAAGACATTCAATCAACTTGCAAAGCACAAACTATACGCTAAGCCTAGTAAGTGCCAATTTATGGGAAAGGAACTCTTGTTTTTGGGCCACATTGTCTCTGACGGTGGCATCAAAGCAGACCCAGATAAAATAAAAGCCATAAATAACATGCAACGCCCCACCTCTGTGAAACAAGTTAGATGCTTTCTCGGTATGGTAGCTTACCTAAGGAAATATATCAAAGACTGCGGAAAGCTCACCACACCAATCAATGACCTAACCAAAGATAATGCCAAAAAGAAATCCATCTGGACCCCAGAATGTGACAAGAATTTCCAGTTATTAAAACAAGCTTTGATTGAAGCACCAATCTTGCAATACCCTAATAACAACAGGTGCTACAAGCTTGAGTCAGACGCTAGCGATACCACCATTGGTGCAGTCCTACGCATCCGCCAGCCAGGGCAGCAAGACTTCCTTCCAGTATGTTACAAAAGCAGAAAACTAACAAACACTGAGCAAAGGTACCTAATACACAATAAAGAATTGCTAGCAATATATCACACATGCAAGAAATGGAGATGTTACCTCAAAGGACACTTAAACTTCTGAGTGCTAACTGACCACAAATCCTTAATCTATTTCAAAACTCAGAATGCACTTGCGCGGCGCCAAGCCAAATAGATGTCCTTGCTGGAACAGCTTAACCTGGACATCCAATACAAAAAGGGGGCAGAGCTGGTCACAGCCAATGCTCTCTCTAGGCTATGCCAGCCAAGAGAGGATCACCCTGACCACCTGGACCCTGACTGGCCAAATCTATACAACACTGAGTACAAGACAAAAGAAAAGGATTCCTCCACACATCAACTAACCCATGATACACTAGTAAGGAACAAAAAACATTTCCACGTATCAAATGGCACGGTATACCAAATCATCAAAGATAAACACATTCCATACATCCCACTTGCACAAAGAGCCAACACTATACTAAGACACCATTTTCTGCTAGGATACACAAAGGCTAACAACCTATATCTCACACTGAAAGAGATATTATTGTCAAAACCGCAGGCTCAACCCGCCCGCAAGGTTCCAACCAAGCGGGTTTGTGACCCGCAATCTGATTATCTGGTCACCCAAAGCCAGACTAGGAAGTCAACTCAAATTACCAAATCCAACAATATGAACAGATGATGATCCTTCACGGTGAAGACCTCAATTTAGTCCTTGACTCATTATCAGGATCAAGCCACCCCCTTCTTCCATCCAGCTGTGTGATCACCAATCTTGTTCCTGCTATCCACTGATTTACCATGACTATATAATCACTATCTCTTAATAAAGATTATTATCTAGTTTCCAAATATTTTCCCCTTGTAACTTTGCTAAAACAGCACAGTTACAACAGTATGGTGGCCCAACCTGAAGCAAGACATAATTGATGTTCTAAAAAAGTGTACAGTATGCAAAAAATACGCCAGCACCAAGGCACCACAGCCAACAGTTAACCCAGTACCCAACCCCAAACCGTTTAAGGTTAGGGACTGGACGTAGTGGGACCCTTCCCAGAAACCAAAACAAATCAATGTTTCCTAATTGTAGCCATCAACTTTGCCACATGTTGGCCCATCTGCTGGGCAACAAAAGATCACAAGGCAGAAACAATAAATCAATTCATCAATAAAGCAATCATAGCAGA
Source organism: Entomophthora muscae (assembly GCA_014839935.2). NCBI lineage: Eukaryota > Fungi > Entomophthoromycota > Entomophthoromycetes > Entomophthorales > Entomophthoraceae > Entomophthora > Entomophthora muscae. The sequence goes on along the minus strand of QTSX02004612.1, from coordinate 35,636 downwards.
CTACGGCACTCCAGACTACATCATAACAGATGGAGCAAAAGAGCTAACAGGCCACATAGTAAACAACAATCTAAAAACAAATAACATCAAACACTCCACAACCTTGCCCTACAGGCCACAGGCCAACAGCAGAGTTGAACATCTCAACGGCAGCCTTATCAGACCCCTGGAGAAAATAATGGATGGCAAAGCCAAAGACACATGGCTGCTATATGTGAAACATACATTACTAGTATCCCGGGTTTGTATCAATCAAGGGACAGGCTACTCACTGTTTGAACTAACATACAGGTACAAGCCAGAAATAGTCACCCGCAATAACCAACCATATGTAAAGATCTCCCCAGGGAAACCTCCCACAGTAGAACAGAAACCAGCTCTACAACACATACGCCTCAAAGCCAAACTGGCTGAAATAAAGAGACTCAAAACTCAAAAGGTAACCTCAACAGAGGACCCACTCCCCATCAACTCCCCCGTCTGGGTCCTAGCTGGGAACAGAAAGAAACTAGACTCAGTACACAGGGGATCAGGAAGAATCATCAGATACCAACCAGACAGGAACACCTACCTGGTTAAGTTCCAGGGTGTCAAAGAGCCCATCACCAAAAAGTACCACAGATCTCGCCTCCTCCCTAGCAAAGGAGAACACTTGACCCAATTGGTGCCCACTAGTAAACAGCTCCAGGAACATCAGGCGGCAGCCGTCAAGACAAAGCCCCCTCCTGATGTACCCAAGTCCCCCTTAAGGGGGGTGTTGAGTGTCTGGATGTACAAGCATTCTGGCTATTGCCATCACACCTAACATCCAGTCATTGCCCAATTTGGTGCCTTTCCAATATACCATTTGACATACCAGAAATGGCAACAAACCAATATCTTATGGCTGTCCAGGTATCCAACAACTTGAACCCATCCAGAACATGACCAGCCCCTGGGTTTGGTCCAACTAATATCCCCGCCACAGCCAAAACTATATAAGTCTAAAGTATCATCCAATAAAACTACTTCTTCTCCTCCTACTTTTTATATTCAAAGCTTCCCCAAAAGGCGCTGCTTATCACTATTCTAACTTTAATTAGTCTCTCCCGGGAAATTATTTAAATAATAAGCACTCAGAAACACCTAGTAAAAAGTAGCCCTGAGACTTGATACAAATATTTTATTAAGAGCAGCCTTTATTTTTCAAAGGAATCTTCTCATCTGTGTAAAAAAATTTAGTTGATATCATATATTATATCTTTAACTATAGAGAAGCATATTTTTATCAAATTAAATGCATCTTTTTCTTATACAGTAGTTTTAAAAGCTATGGCAACAAGCAAAATGAACTCAGATTTAAACAAAATCATTTCAGATTTAAACAAAATCCAAGTTGCGCAAGATTCAGGATTCAAATAATTTAAATATTGTCAGTTAATAAATGAAATGTCAAACCAAAAACGAAATTTCACTTCCCTATTATACGAAATTATATCAAACATCAAGTGGTGTAATTCAACCCACAAACAAAATGAACTGACGCAACAAGTAAAATGGATAGATGCTATTCCGGAGTATATTATAATCCAATCAGGATTCATATGAGACACCAACAGAAGGACTAAAGTGAAACAAAATCTGAGTAATCTAGAAGCAAGATTACACAAATACAAAACAAAATGAACTCACATAAGATGTGTAGTATGAGCAGCCTAAAATAGAAAAATAACAGTTTAACAGCCAATCAACAGCTATCTAATTTAGGAACAGAGGCATTTTATCCATTTTCATGGCTCCAGATTTGTATGGAATGGTTTTGAGAACCTTTCAAATATGGACTCAAGATTACAATAAAAATAAATCATTAAATTTTAAATTTTCTACTTTTAGTGATTTTATCCTAGGGTTTTTTTCAATATGGTTTTTAACAGCAACATATTCAACGGCACTAGCAGCCAAGCCAGCTTCAATGGAGGCAAGACTCAGGACGTGGAGGCACCTGTTTATACCCAAGCCTTTGAGGTGGATAACAAGGAAGCTGACCTGTTACTGTCCCCCAACTCATATGGCTTTGACTTGTTTGAGAGTCACTTTGCATCTAGTGCTGCCCCCACTCCCACACCCACCCCTGCACAAGCTGCCCACCAACCAACCAATCAGTATGGCAACCTCAATTTGGAACAACTTACCACCATTGCCCAACCTGCCCCTCCCTCAGCCAATCAGGCTTCAGCTCCCCCCGCCCAGCGTCCCAAACACATAATTATCACTGCCCAAATTCTCCAAGAAATTGTGGCACTGAATCTACAGGGTCTGTCATGGGAACAGATTGCTAACCAATTGCAATTTACCCAAGCTACTGTCATGTGGGAATTCAACAGCATGATGAACAGGGGTAATTGGATTGGGGCAGCCAAGAAGCCCAAGAAGGCCCAAGAGTCCCAGATAACTGAGGCATACCCAATCATGCTCGACCTCCTCCAGCGGGACCCCAAGCTTCCCTTGACCCAGGTCCAGAAGCAACTTGCTCACCATGGCATTTGGGTGTCTGAGCGCATGGTGCAGCTCTGGATGTACGGGAAGGTGGCTTCTGTACGGGTTCTTACCAATTTTTCTGGTGACCAATGGGATGGCGCTGAGAATTTCCCGTATGATCTCGAAATTGAGGCAATCCTGGTCCAATGCCTGACAAGTCTGTCAGATGATGTCATTTTCATCTCTTACTATAAGCTATCCATAGCTTTTGATGATTTTGGTGAGATGGGAAAAGCTGCCACCAAAAACAGAAGGAAGAAGGTCAAAAAGGGGATGTTCATTGGTGCATTTCTGACTGTGTTGGCCAAGGGTTTTGTTTATTATTGGACAAACCCTGATTTTGTTGATGGGTACTCATACGGCCACATCCTTGGTGGATTGCTCGACTCCTGGGATAGCTCAAATTCAAAGCATCAGGTTTTCTTGAGCCACCAGATGGAGGGTAGCCCCACTGCCCTTGAGGCCATCCAGGGACGCGGGCACCAAGCCTCCGTGTACCCCGCCAGCCACGCCAATGTCCATCTGGGTGATGTTGTCTTCTTTAACATGGGATCCACATTACAGGAGCGCCACTCTCAGGCTTTCAACAACCTCTATCTTGGGTTCCTTGACCACAATTCTCTCTTTGGTCACCAAATGGTGGCTGACTTGTTTGCGCAAATGGTTTTCCATGTGAACATGGGCAACCAATCACGTAAGGATAAGCGCCTTCCACCTCAGGCCACTGCCACCTACCAGCCCATCCAACCAATGACTGATGAGGTTTACAACAAGCGTTGTATGGTAGCCATCACGCACAATCCTCCTGCCTCCACCCCTGCCACCAACACCCCTCACCCGCAAGCCCAACCCACCCAATCCCAGACCCCCCAGGCCAGCACCGCCTCTATGTCTTCCTTCCTGTGTTATTCTGCCTCCTAGACATCACTCTCCCCCGCCCCAATAAACCCCTGTCACCAAATATTTTACATTTATATTATCTTTTTTTGAATTTCAATTGTTCATGTTCTCTTTGTTTATAGTTGGTTTTATTCTTTATGTTCAGCTTATTTCTATAAAATCATATATTTACTATGTTGTGTATCTAGATCCAGAACACAGTTATTTTTAGCACCCAACCATAGCCCCTTGTGAAAACATTAACAACAATTTGGTGATCAGCTAAATTTGAATTAGAAAACTATAGGTTAAATTTTTTTAGATAAAGTTGTTACTGATCCAAATTCAAAACCTTAATGATAAACTGTAAGCCAATCAGGAGCCAAGTGATAAAGTGATTGTTGTGACATAAAGGGTCATTCAATAATTCTTTGATACATGTACGCTAATTAATATGATTGGCTGGATGTTTTGCCATTGTACGCCATTGCTGCGGTGGCAAGTTGTTGATGGACTAGTGTTAACTCAGCCGCTGATTGGGCACTAGTCCATCAACAACTTGCCACAGCAGCAATGGCATACAATGGCAAAACAACCAGCCAATCATATGAATTGGCACACATGCATCAAAGAATTATTGAATGACCCTTTATGTCACAACAATCACTTTATCACTTGGCTCCTGATTGGCTTAAAGTTTATTATTAAGGTTTTGAATATGGATCAGTAACAACTTTATCTAAATACAATTAACACTATAATTTTCTAATTCAAATTCAGTTGATCACTAAGTTGTTGTTAATATTTTCACAAGGGGCTGTGTCAAGCGCCAAAAATAATATGGTAACCAAGGAAACAATGCCATACAAAGCAAACAACACATATTGAGATGTATGTAAAACATATACAAAATGGGTAAAAAGATTGGATAATTTAGTAAATGGGAGAACAAAAAGGAATAAACAAAGAGGCAATTGTATCAAAAATAATACAGAATTTATTGGGGCAAGAGCTATAAAAACATATGAAAAGGTTAGTAAAAATCAATGAGCAAATTGGAAAAACTTCTAAAAGACCTTGACTTGGCAATTGCCAAAATCAAAGAAATTGACCGCAAGGTCAAGGAAAAAGTGAAGTCTGCCGTCCTTGAAGGGGACAAAATTGAAAAGGTGTCCACCAAGTCACTCATGACCAAAATACCAGACACCCCTGAGAAGACAATAGAGCGCCTACTCAACATTCAGAAGACAGTGGTTGAAGGCTTGAAATTCAAGTCCTTTGCCCTCTCTGTGCCGTCTGTCTGGACGGACAATCCTGAGATGTATGCACATCTCAAACCCGCCAAGAGGGCCCGCAAGGAGGACACTGAGATGCCTGCACAACTGCTTGCGCCAAGGATGGCAAAGCCTGCCAAAGCCGCCGGCAAAGAAGAAACCCAAGAAGGTAACCTAAGAAAATAAATTTAATAAAAATTCATAAATACTTACCTTTTTTTAGAAGATGTTGATGGCGAACTCCGCCAGGTCCGGGTTCCTTTTGTCCCCCCACCTTCTACTCAAATTTTGCCACTCACGTGGCTAAGCAGCTTTTCCTGTCCCCCCCCTGTCTTGCAGGAGCTTGAAGATAGGATTCACGGTGCATTCCCAATGTCCAGGGAGGCATTGGCTGGGCTGACGCATGAAGAGGGGGCATCTGAGTGGGCAGTTACTGCCTACAAGGATGCTCAACTGGTCCGCCTGGACCCAGTTAACCTCAGTGGAGTTTACTGTGTAAACTCTATTGAGCTTGTTTGGGACGTCCTGGCAACGCTCTCATTCAAGAATATACCAGAGATGGGCCAGGCTCATTTGGCTGCTTGCTTCTGCTTCCCAGTGGAGAATACCCTGTCCTACTTGCTGGAGAACTTCAGGCGCGCGGTAGAAAAACTGGCTGTTATATCCGCAACAGCCGTGAAGAAGACCAAAATTCTCCTGGCAGACTTCGGGCTGGCCTGGAGTGCCAACAAGACGGGGGTCCCAGAAGCTATAGATCTTACCTTCGGCAAAAATAAACATGAGAAAAAAATAAGTGCAGTATACAATAAATTATGCAAGTTTACGGAAGCTTTTGCTGGGCAAAGGCTTCACCTTGTTGTTTACCTGGGGTTCCTCTTTTACTTTGGGATGGGCGCGTCAGTTGAGGATCTAGACGGGGTCCTTCTTGGAATCAACAAGGCCCGGCTTGCACTTGACGGGAAGAAGGTCCCCCCAGATATGACCCAGTGGACCACGTTATCCAGGACACCCTGGTCCTGGCTGGAATCTACGGATTCACAGCCCCGCTTGAGAAGCTGCTGCTTCACTCCCAGATAACCATTCTGCCTTTCACTAGCAGGCAGGAGTATTTTAACCAGGGTGTATCCACTGTCCACAGTGTGGCGGTAGAGGTTGTGCGCCACCTCCATTGCAGGGTGGGTACATACCGCCAAACCTATTATAGGCGCTCCTAATATATCCTCTATTCCAATAAATATATTTACCCTTTAGATTTTTTTATTATAATTAATAATTTTATAAAATAATATTTTAGCAAACATTACTTACAAAATAAATTCCAGGGAAGGTTTTAATAAAAGCATATAATATATGTCAATAAAATCTACTTCTAATTTGTATGATTTACATTTATTTTTTTAGTTTGCTTTTTATATTTATTTGCCAAAAATGATATTGATGTGTTTGCGTAATCCATTATCAAGCGTTTGGGATACCCTTGGATGCAATAATAAAAATGATTATAAATAAATAAATTACTAACCTTAAAAGATGGTGCTGCTGAATGTGATTGCGGGCTTGGAAACATCTAAATATAAAATGTTAGTTAATGAATCTTGATTAGTAAATTAGAGGATATATAAAAAAGTGGGATAAGCTAAGCCTTTAATTGATTGGCTGATTTGCAAGGCACACAGGGATAAACAAATCAGTGTGGCCATAGAATTTGGCCACGGTCTCAGCTGGGAGGGTATGGATCCCTGCCTGCAGCAAATCAAAAAGGTCCTCTGTCCCAGTTGGGGTTCCTTGCTTGACAACTCGCTTGAGCCACCCAAAGACTTCCTCGATGGGATTTAGGAAGGGCAAATAGGCAGGGAGGAAGAGAAGGTGCAAATTTGCCGTGGCCAATTGCTGGGGGCCCACTGCAGCGCTGGTGTCAATCATTGGGAATTCCTCAAGAATATCTGCCACCTTGTGGAGACCAACGTTGTCCAGCACAATTATGTTGGTGAAGCCCGGGCTTGTGCGCCTCAGGTGCTCCTGGACCAATCAGAGGAATGATAGGAAGGTCTGGCTATTGTGAGATCCCAATATCATTTGGTAGAGCTCAACCCCCTTTGGACTGAGGAGAGCCACCATCAAATAGGCTGTGGCGCGGACTGCAGCACACCAAGCCATCCCGTCATTGGAGCCTCTGGGGACATACTCATACTCATTGTGCATTGACGAGGCAAATGCTGACTCGTTGATGTAGTAAAATTTGACTGTCCCCTTGGCTTTTAGGGCAGTGTACGCCTCCGCGTATTTTCTCCAGGTCTCAATATTGGCTGGGCTGTTCCAATTGTATGGGGATACCCTAAGTTTTTCCAGGAAAATCACATTCTCTTGACCAGATGGTAGTAAAAGGAAATTGAAGCCTCAACCCTAAAAGCAGACTTGACCATGGCCTGTATATTTGCCAGTTCAAGATGGCAGTTCCAGGTGATCCACTGGCGGATTGCCCATTTGTGCTCCTTTGTGAGCATGGTCGACACGCGCAAGGATTTCTCCGCGGCAAGGACTCAACCCATGTTGAGGAACTTGTTGAAGGTCTTTGAGGCGTACTTGGGATCCACCCCAACAATGGCTGCAGCCGCCTTGTAATTGCCTGATTCACACATTAGATTAAGCAGGATGATGTGTTTGATGTCAGGGATGCGCTTCTGGGCGGGCTTTTTAGTGGTGGGGATTGACTCATCGGCATTGGGCAAGGCACAGGGCATAGACACCTTGTTGTAGAAGGCTGCAACTTTCTTGCGCACCAGTTGTCCCTCATCAGTTTGAAAGAACTCGGGCTCCTCGTTGTCCTCCTGATTGCCATCGCTGATGTATGGCTCATAGCTAGTATCAAGTACAGGCTTCACCTTCTCCAGCATGGCTGACGGGACTGACTCTTGCCGGTACACAGCGTCAAACACATATGAAGTAAGTTCTACCTCCTTGTTTCTAACTTTCTTTGTAATGGTGACCTTGGTTGGCTTCTGGGTCAGCTTGGGGACCCAAGGGTTTATGCTCCACACCCTAGCAGCTTGTGCTCCTTGAACTGGCTGTGTCAGTGCAGCGTCACTATGGAACTCTCTTCTTCCGCCTCCCTTCTGAGTAGGCACTTGTGTTGTACTGAGTCTATTCTTTGACCCGCGGGGGCAACCATGACCGCGGCGCACAACAGGTGCATTGGTACTCTGGTGTTATGTTACTTCCATTTTAAAATTTAATAAAATACTAAATAAATTTTAATTAAGTTACTCCCTAATTTTAATTTTTGCTTTTATCTAAATATGGATATTTAATTAATATTTTTCCCATCCAATATCCCAATTATAGATTTTTTATTTCTTAATTAGTTATTTCTGGTTTACAATGCCCATTTTTGAATACCCAAAATAATTTCCACCCATTTTCTCATATTTTTTGCCAAATTAAGCACCCAACACAATATTTTTAAAATTTATGTTTCAGATCTTGTCTTATTTTAGATGCCTTGGTATCATTCTTGATTACAATCCATTGCACAAACTGTGTGAGTGATTTTGTTTGTTTTTTGATTTCCTATTGTGTTTTGTTTTTGGATTGAGTTTTGACGCACCATGTGTAGGTGTATTTTGTCACCAATCCACATAGTAAACATATGTACACCAAAAGCCAATTCACACCATTTTGTTTGTGAATCCATGTATTTCGGATTGCATTTTGAATGGTTTTGTTTTGCGCGTGAGTCCTTCTTTGCTGTGTTGACCCATTTTGCCTATTAACACCAAAAATCCCTGTTAACGGAGTGTATATTTTAACCTGATAGTTGGATTTTGTTCAAATCTGAAATCATTTTGTTTAAATCTGAGTTCATTTTGCTTGTCGCCATAGCTTTTAAAACTACTGTATTATACAATTCCCAGAAGTATATAAGGAACCATAGTAAAGATTCTAATTTCTTACCTAGAGTTTTCAAAAAATCATGTTTAAATGAATATTTTATGGTATATACTATGTAGATCAAAGCTCTATCAGCATAATAAAATTTATTTTATTTTGTCCCTGGTTTCTCTTTGAATTTTGTTTATATTCTCCTTTATTATGTTTAAAGATTGTTATAGCAAGTATAGTCATGAAAAATTAGAAATTTTAATTATTAAGCATATACTCTGGATATTTAATGGAGAGATATATTGTTTTAATTTGAGAAAGTTTGAGTTTATCACCTTAGCTAAAAGTTAACTTGGTTATGTTTAAATTTGAATTTCATAGTTTCATGTTCAATGTATGTATCTTTAAATGATCCCAATTTAATAAGTTTAAAACTCTTATTTATCATCTACTGTATTTTTTTCTGACGACTTTATTTATCACATAGCATTAAAATTGGCTTAATTTTCACATTTTTAAAAATAATAAAGTGTTAAGTATGGCTCCTGAGTTAAAACTGTATACTTTAATTTAGAATTGAACTGATTTTGAGTATGAATCGAGTACCATATGTAGGTATGTTTATCAAATTAGTTCTTTAATTCTAGATCTGTCTTTGAACAGGTAAACTGTCTCGTTCAAACTGTTGATCAAACTACTTCTTCAATGTTTGATCTACTCTGTTACAATGGACTTTCCTGAGAAATTAGGCTAATTATCTTTTTAGGTGAAAATGGACTATGTTGGATGTGCTTGACCAGACTTGAGTCATAAATACTCCACCACAGTCATGGATAAAAACATATCCTTTGTCTAGCAAATCAGGGGGATGAATTAGGCTTGACAAGGATGACTTGGGATTAGTTTGAAAAGCAGGTTGGTACATCATCTAATCTCTTAATTGATAAACTGGCAATCTGATGAATGCGGGGATTGTCGAATAAACTATATAAATTACTTGTTCTAAAACAAATAATCAAATTGGCTGTTTCTCCAACTGATTTGGGATTAGGGTTGTGGCGGATCACCCCCGGACACAAACCGGATTTTGCTCGGCATTTCCAAAAGTGCGGACTTATATATTTTTTATTTAACCCCTTTTAAAATCCGCATTTTGGAATGCTGAGCAAAATCCGGTTTTTGTCCGGGGGTGGTTCGCCGCAACCCTATTTAGGATAAGTGATTTGGATATGTCTCAGTTTTTGAGCATTCAAAAAGTTATTTCAATTAGGAATTATTTAGGCCGTGAGATATCAAGGACCATTGTTTTAGAATACGATTGCAGAAGCTGCCGACAGCATCTAGATTTGGATAGTAACTAATTTCCATAGTTTCACTTGGCAATAGTTTAATACTTGGTGGATAAGTTTACTACATAACAGGCGTTTGGCCAATATACAGCTTTGGGCAATGCTTGTCCAAAGATGTCAGGAGAACTGGTTTGCATGCATAGATGTTCACCATCCCTATTTAATAAACGTATATTTGCTCAAGTATTGTTTATATCCCTTTTGACATTGTAAGTCCCCTTTTCTTAAGTTATTTTCCCACATACACAAAACTATTCCTTCAGACTACTAGCCTTCTTTTATTTGGACTTAATTCATTATACATTTCCAAGTTTTATCAATTATTTTCAGCATCAACTTAATCAGCTTTTATTGACAACTCTAATAGAATTATACACACATATTTAATATACTTTGTTTAAACTATTCTCAAAATAAAATTAGACCAAAGCCAGCCTAATAACACTGTTTCGTTCATTTACTTTTGTAAAGTCTTATAAACCCTTAATTTGTAATTTAATTAACGAAATTTATTTGCTGAAGTTAGTTATACATCACAAACTTGGGTAAAATTCATGCTATTGGGAGTAACTACTTTGCTCGTTTTCTTGAACCCTGTTTTGTTCTTGATCGTGGTGTTCTTTAAACTCAATATTGATTTATCGGCTGATATCTTTAGTCCTCCCACAAGAGACATTTTATTACATTTTTGCTTTTATAAAATCTTACTTTCATCTTAATAAATAGCTTTGCACTTTTTATTTATGTGGCTTCTTAGTTTTAACTCTTTTCAGCAAATTTAAATGGCTAAAGGAGCGCCATACGTCGCGGAAGCTTATGCTCAAGATACATTGGACGTACCAGCCGATCAACCTGAAGATTTGCCTCCTGATGGCGGATTTGGCTGGGTAGTCGTAGCCGCATCCTTTTGCATTTTATTTATGTCACTTGGAGTGAATTATACGTTTGGAGTGTTCCTGGAGCATTATACAGAAAAATGGGATGGTAGAGTATCCTACAACACGTTAACTTGGATTGGGACGCTTTCATCTTCGCTACTTTCGCTTGCAGCAGGTGCTGGTGGGATTCTCGCAGAGAAAGTGGGGTTTCCACTAGCCACTTTTATTGGAGGCAGTGTGTTCTCCGCTGGACTTTTATTGGCTTCCTTTTCTACACAAGTGTGGCATCTTTTTGTTACACAAGGCTTCATGGTTGGATTTGGGGCAGCCATCATGTTCATCACCGCTTCCAGTGCACCGTCTCAGTGGTTCTCTAAGCGGCGTGGTTTAGCGACGGGTATCTGTTTAACAGGGTCCGGGCTTGGCGGGTTGATTATTGCACCTATTACAGATCTCATGCTTAGCAGTCTGGGTGCTGAAGTTACCTTAAGGATTGCCGCTGCTGTTTTCTTTATTGTAACATGCATATGCGCGCCATTCCTAAAGTCGCGAGTCCCAATCCGACCCGAAAAGCGCATGATTGATTTACGCATTTTTCGTAACGCCAAGTTCCGCGCTTTGTTAATTGCTGAGTTTACCAGCTGTTTTGGATTCCTTGTACCTCATCTTATTATGCCCATGTATGCCATATACCATGGCATTGACAAAAGCAGCTCTGCTCTCTTAGTTGGTCTCATAAGTGGTGGGTCGGCTATGGGCTCCGTTGTCCTTGGCTTTGCAGCTGATTTTGCTGGGCCTCTAAATATCCTTAGTTGTTCTATGCTTGGACGGGCCTTGATTTGCATTTTATTTTGGGTGTTTTCCGTTACCTTTGCACCGCTTGCTGTTTTCAACTTCTTGTATGGAGTTTCTTCTGGGGCATTTCTCTCCCTAACACCAGTAGTTGTCTCTCGGCTTTTCGGACTCGAGGACATGGCAAGCATTAATGGGCTCATTTACCTCGGGGCTGGCATCCCAGAGCTAATTGGTACACCTCTTGCCACTTACATTCTTGATAGCACCTCACGTTCTCAAGGCGAAAAGAACTTTATTCCAACAATTATCTACTGTGGGAGTGCAGCTTTGATATCCTTCTTTGTCATGATTTACTTGAAGCTACTCGTCCAGCGCAAACTATTCTCTATTGTCTAATCCAATAAGTTTTGGACCTACTTATTATATGTCGAATTGTATATTTTCAGTTGGTCTCTGACATGGTTTTGAATTGCTTATTTAGCAAAGCTGTAATTAATTGCAAAGGCCCCTTTTATTTAGCTCCCTCAAATATTGCAATCAAATGTTTGCTCTATAATTCATTTAGACTTTGTTTTGAATAGTTGCATTCAGACTATCGATGTAATATGTCTAAGGGGTTAACTCTGAGCCAGTTCAAACTTAACGCATATCGAATTCAATCATCAGAAGCTTGCTAGTGACAACTAGCTGAATTTCGGAAGAGAAGCAATAAAAAGAATTTTATTTGAATTTTAAGCTAAACCTGTTGTGGCTTATCCTGGCAAGGTATTGGGGTTTGAAATGATTGTAAGAGATTAGGTGGCTGGTTGCTACCACACTTTTGGCTAAAATAAGGCAAAAAGAGCATCAAAGGTGAGCTTAGATGTTCAAGTCTACCTCCTTGGCACTAGTGCAACAAAAGGACCTCAAGCAATTCTGAGACCATCTATATTGTGTATCTGGCCTAATTTATATCATTCCTTTTGACCTATATGATATTGGGTTTATTTTTAATATTTTATAAAATTATGTTTTATAAAATATTAATTTCTCAACCCTTTTAGTGTAGGTGCTTCTATGACTGGTGTTGCAACATCTTTGATTACTCCCTCTTGGGAATTAACACTCCGAGCAAGTCACCGAACGGCTCACTGAATGGTTCACTGTCCAGCCAATAAACGGGTGGCACCATTATCAGTTAACCATCTATGACAGGGATCACTCAATCCAGGTCCTAAATGGAACACAACTTGTTTAACCTTCGTGACTCAAGAGGAACAATACTCAGATAAGCCCCATGACCTCCATGACATACATGGATGCCATGTGGCTTACCATGATACTATATATTAACCTATATCCATATTCAATAAAGTATTATTCTCTTCTTAATCTTCCCCTTTATTTTGTTTATTATACTTCCTAGAAGTATAAACTCAACAGTGGTAGCACAGGTAGGTTATCCATACCTACCCAACTCAAAGGAAAAATTCCTCCCAAGAAAAGAACCCAAACAATGTCACTCCCTAACAGCTGGAGAGATTACGAAGTAGGATAAGACGTTCCTGCAGGTCTTGTCATCTACAATACTGTCCTTGTACCCATTGACCAGTACAACACTCTCAAAGCCCGCAGACTGTTACCCACCACGCCAATCACAACAGCGCCTCTGCAGCCTGAGATACCCAATATCGTATTTCAACGCTTATGTACTGCTGAAATTGGCGCCTTCACAGGACTACGCCGTGAAAACGCCTCTCTTTGGATTAACAGTACCGAGAGTAAGTTTGAACAAGTGGAATACCCCCAAAGACTCTGGGTCAGCGAGATTGCCCTTCAGGTCACAGGGACCGCCTCACATTTTGTAACCAAATGGCTAACCCAACACCCTGACCAGAAGGAAAATTGGGAAGTGTTCAAGGCCTCATTCCTCAAAAAGTTCTCCATGAAGGACTCGGACGTAGTGATCATGACCGAGCTTCAAAACTTCAAAATGACAGGAACCATCAAAGAATACATCATGGCATATGAAGGACTACATGACTGAGCACCCAACACCATCAACTTTGATGAACCTGGGCTGCTCCTAGACTTCTACAATGGCCTTTTCACACACATTAGAAGTCAGTTTGACATGACTTGCTGCAAGAACCTCAAAGATGTATTCCTAGAGGAAAAGTGCACAGCTCAGAAGTCTGACAATCTACACACCACCAACAAGCATAAGGAAAACCCTGCAGCTAAAAGAGAGCCTTGCCCCAATAGGCAAAACAACTGAGCCAATAACACTCATCCTCAAACTGGGAATCACACTGCACAAGCCAACCAGGCCAGCACCAAAGATACCAACAAGGAGGGAAAAGCTCAGGGGAGTGCTCAGGCAAGCCGTCCTCCCCCACTTCAAAAGACTTGTACAGAGAACAGGACGTGGATTCAATCACCATGATCCAAGTTCTCTTCAGCAATCCTCTACTGTTTGCCGCCCAAACTGAAAATAAACTCCTCACTTATCCTTTCTGCTTTTGCAGATACCAGGGCACAGCACTATTTGACACTGGAGCTGATCAATCTCTCATCAAAAGAGCTTCACAGACTTCATGAAGTTACCTACCACTTGAAGTAACATCAAGAGAGTCATCATGGCGGACAACCGTAGCACACCAGTTACCCAGGAGGCAAAAACTTTCCGCGCCCAAATTGGAGATGTTCAAATGACAATTAGCTGCCCTATCATACCAATCCCCAAGTATGATATCATACTTGGCCTGGACTGGATGAGAAAGACAAAACCTCATATTGACTGGGATAGTGCCACCCTCACCATACAGCGAGGAGAAGTCCACCATCATGTATACCCAACACATCTTGACACCCTCATGAGGGACCACATATTTGTAAAAATCATGAAAATGGGAGAAGAAACTGACCCCAGCAAAATCAATTGGAGCACCTTTACGTATGAGGTTATCCACTGCAAAAACACGGAAACTTGACACAAACAGACCCCCATTAGAGACCAGCTAGTCAGTGAATTCCCCTCCGTATTCTAAGAGACGCTACCCGGGTTGCCCCTGATTGGGGTATTTAACACAAAATCGACCTAAAAGGGAGTATACCAAAAGCATGACCCATCTACTGCCTCACATCACAAGAAGACAACGCCCTAAAGGCTTACCTTGACAAAGCACTCAAAAAAGGCCTCATCAGGCCCTCAAAGTCACCCTTTGGTGCCGCTGTCTTCTTTGTGGCAAAGAAAGATGGAGGACTTTGCCTGGTCACAGACTACAGGGCTCTCAACAAGGTCACAATAAAGAACAGGTATCCCCTGACCCTAATTGATGACCTTTTTGATGCCCTGGGGGGTTCCAAATCTTCACAAAAATTGATTTGACAGCAGGTTACCACCAAATTTGCATGAAACCTGAAGACGTTCCAAAGACCACATTTCAAACAAAGTATGGATCCTTTGAATGTGTTGTTCTCAATTTTGGCATGATGAACGCTCCCAGTACCTTTGTAACCTTCATGAATTAAGTATTCAAGGAACATATTGAAAAAAGAGCAATCATGTACCTGGACAACATCATCATTTATAGTCCCAACCTACAACAATACTGGAAAGACGTCCACGCAGTCCTCCGTACCATGTGTCAAGTTTATACTTCAGGAAGTATAATAAACAAAATAAAGGGGAAGATTAAGAAGAGAATGATACTTTATTGGATATGAATATAGGATATTATATAGTATCATGACAAGCCACATGTTGTCCATGTACGTCATGAAGATCATGGGGCTTATCTGAGTAATGTTCCTCTTGAGTCACGAGGCTTAATCAAGTTGTGTTCCATTTAGGACCTGGATTGAGTGATTCCTGTCATAGATAGTTAACTGATAATGGTGCCACCTGTTTATTGGCTGGACGGTGAACCATTTGGTGAGCCGTTCAGTGACTTGCTTGGAGCTTAATTCCCTGAGAGGAAGTAATTGAAGATATTGCAACATCTCTTCCTGGGGTGCTGAAAGGCAGAACCTTGGGAACCTTTTTGTGAGTATCTGGTATACAGGCTTGATATTGGTCCAGTTTGGCGTTAGGTACAGGAAGCCTTGAATTTCGTTGGGCTGCTCTTGCCTTACACAAACGGAGTCAGTCATGGTGCATACGTTTCAGTTCAGTTCAAGCTCTAATCCCTTTGATGAGGTAGGTGTTATTAGGCTTCACCTCCATGACAATGCCTTGCCCGCGTAACCCTGGGTCTAGTTTATGTTGGTTGTGATTGACAACCCAGATCTTGTATCCAACTTGGAACCTTTCTTGTTGCAATGGGATTGCTTCCTGCTGAACCCTTTGTTGTTCCATTGCTTCTTGGTCCTTTCTGGCTTGTAGTACTTTTGGGTCATTGCTGTCTGGTATCTTCTTTAGAAGTGGCAGTTGTGGTCCCGTGGTTGTACTGACAAGTGAGGGTTTCTGATCATAGACAAGTTCATAAGGGCTTTTGCCCATATTGCGGTTGACTCGTGTTCTTCAGACCATAAGGGCGGTTGATAGCATGTCAACCCAGGCTTTTGGATTGTTGGCAGACATCTTGCTGAGGGCTTCCACTAAAGAGCTGTTTAGTCATTCTACACATCCATTTGCTTGTGGGTGATATGGACTGGCTGTGATGTGTTTTATTCCATTTTGACAAGATAGATGTTGGTGTCAATAGCTTTGAGTTCAGTGCCTCTATCTGTGATTAAGAGGTTGGGCTTTCCAAACTTTGCTATGATCTCCTTGCCAATGAATTGTCTCACGTCATTGCCTTTGTTCTCCTTTGTGGCTTGTGCTACGGGCCACCTGGTTGCATAGTCAATAGCTGTTATGATGTAATTCTTGCTCTTGCTTTCTCCAGGCATTGGCCCCACAATATCCAACAACCATACCTTGAAGGATTGTGTGATGGATACAGGTACTACTGACTTGGGTGGAGCTTTGGTTTGTGCGTACTTCTCACAGACCTCACATTGTTCCAGTACCTCTCTGATATCATCTAGCATGTTGGGCCACCAGTAGTGAGTCTTGAGATATTCATGCAAGTTTCTGCTACAGGTGTGTCCCAAGTCTCTGTGATAATGAAGGATTGTGTCAATCTTTTGCGTTGACGGGATGTAGGGTACAGTGTCACCATTTGGAAGGATTCAGTGAAGGGTACCATATACGTTTTTGAACAGATGTTTGTTCTTGAGGACTTTCTCTTGGATATCCATTGGTGTGCCAGGTGGGAACCCTTCCTGGAGATTCCCCATGATTAACATGGGCCAGTCAGAATTGCCATCAGTGCAGAAAATGTGTTTATTTTATAGCCTTGATAGGGCGTCTGCAGTAAGCATCTCTCTGCCTGGCTTGTATTCAATTTGCATGGGGTATCTCTGTATGAAGATCATCCATTTGGCTTGCCTTCTTGACAGGTGTTGTTG
The DNA here is from genome assembly GCA_014839935.2 of Entomophthora muscae. NCBI lineage: Eukaryota > Fungi > Entomophthoromycota > Entomophthoromycetes > Entomophthorales > Entomophthoraceae > Entomophthora > Entomophthora muscae. The sequence goes on along the minus strand of QTSX02004612.1, from coordinate 18,629 downwards.
TGTTTTGAAGAATATCAAAGACTTGGGGTCAGTGAGTACTTTGAACGTCTGGTGTTGCAACTGGACCAATGGGGATCCAATATGATGAATTGGGGAAGACAACAGTCTAATAGGAAAGAACAGAATAATAAGAATAAGGTCTCGTTTATTGTAGAATATTGTGATTAATATACTATATGCGGAAAGCCACAAGGGGGTGGCATAGTGGGAAGTTTCATGTAAGGTTTGAAGCCAAGGAATAACTCGTGCGGGAATCAGCAAGTTGAATTGGCAGCGCTCCTAATTAAGATGAAGTACCTGCCATTCAATATTGCCATCAGATTAACCCATAACATTAGATACGTCAAGGGGCGGCTCATTGAGCGCCCCCTGTGTATTATAAGATACATTAGCAGGCAAGGTTTGAAACTCGGTTGCAACACCCCCTTGCCCCCTGTTTGTTGTCAGACACCAAGACTGGGGCCTGCAGAAGGTCCGGGAAGGTCCACACAAACAACTTCTGTGTGGGGATGGCGCAGCAGGGGCGCAAGCAATTATGGTGAAGTTTCTTGGTATTCCCTTGGGCATCTTCAAGTTGGTAGGTGTGGTTGTCATAGACAGCAGCTATCTTGAAGGGCCCTAGGTGGTTGGGTTCTAATCTGGCAGAATTGGGATTGAGGGTGTAGATGGGGTCACCTATGGCGTATCTAGCTTCAAGGTGTTTTGTCCCTCCTGCAATCCGCTTGTGTTTGATCTCCTGGGCTTTGGCACGCCATTGGTCTAGGGATGGAGTTGTCACTAGGGGGGCTTGTTGGGAACCTTGGACCATAGTTTCCCCTGTTCATCCCCTGTCAGAATGTCAGGTGTTCCAAAGGCCAGGGTGCTAGGGCTGAACCCAGTGCCCCTGTTGATTCTTGCTCGCAGGATCAGTAGGGCAGTGAGAAGATGTTCAGTCCACACAGTGTTAGGGTGTTCTTGTGAGAGCTTGGCAATCAGTTGAACCAGGAAGCCATTTAACTGTTCCACGCGTCCATTGGTTTGCAGATGGTAGGGGGTTGTGACTATATGTTGGAGCGCGTTCTTGACACAGTATGCCTTCACAATGTGTCCAACAAGTTCAGGTCTGCCATCTGTGATGAGACGCTTGGGTCGCCCAAAGTGAGCCACAATCTCTTTGCCAATGAAGCAGGTGATGGTGGTGGCAGTATGATTGGTTGTGGCCCAGGCCACTGGCCAACAAGTGAAGTAGTCAATAGCGGTGATAATATACTTCTTACCCAGTCTGTCTTTGGGGAGCAGTCACAAAATGTCAAGAGCCCACTGCTTGAAGGGTTCCATAGCCTTGATGGGTAGGAAAGACTTGGGAGGTGCAGGTTTGGACGCATTTTTTTCACACAACACACATGTCTCAAGGAGATCCAAGATGTCTTGACGCATGCGCGGCCTCCAAACCTTTTGTTTCATAATCTCAAAGAGGTTACGCCCTCTGATGTGACCCAAGGTTTGGTGGTAGTGCAAGATGGTGTCCCCTTGTTGTGTGATGGGAATGTAAGGCGTCTTCTCATCTGTCTCTTCCTGGCGGCAGACGTTACCAGCATCAATGGTGAACTGACTTTTGTTGTCCTTCAGCTTGAAGATGGTGACCAAATTAAGGCCCTTGTAGCGGGTTGCCTCAGGGCACAGGTAGAGCATGGGTCAATCTGGGTCCAAACCGTTGTCCCCAGTGATGGACGCTACCTAGAGTTGTGAAAGAGCGTTGTCTGTGACAAGTTCCTTTCCAGGCTTGTATTCAATGCATAGCTGATAGGGGGATAGACACTCAACCCATCCTGCCTGGCGGCGTGTCAAATGAGACTGTGTGTTGAAGTACTGGTGTGACTTGTGGTCCGTCAGAACGCGGGGTGGGAAGGTCGCACCTTCCAAGTAACAGTGCCACTTCTCAACACAGTGTACAATGACTGCCAGCTCTTTATCATGGATGGGATAATGTTCCAAGTCAGTGAGCTTTCTGGACTCATATGCTACAGGGAGGAAGACACCATTGTCAGTTTCTACCCTTAGCACGCCCCCTATGGCCCTGTCAGAGGTGTCAGTCTCAAGTTTGTACTGTCAGTTTTGGTTGGGAAACTGCAGTACTGGTGCTGTTGTGAGCCTTTGCTTCAACATCTCAAAGGATCAATCTCTGGCAGGGGTCCAATGAAAGCGCTGTTTGGTATTGAGGGGCTCAGTGAGAGGTGCAATTAGTTCCCCGCAATTGGGGATGAACTTGTGTACATAAGCAACCATGCCCAAGAATGTCTGCACCTGGCCCACATCAGTGGGGGGCAGAATGCTAGTGATTGCCTTGATTTTGGCAGGGTCAGGCTTTATCCCCTGGGCAGAGATGGTATGACCAAGGAATAGCAACTCTGACTTGAGAAACTCACATTTGGAGGGTTTAGCTTTTAGCTGATTTTTCCAAAGGGTGTCAAGGACAGCGCAGAGGTGTTGGAGGTGTGTGGTTTGATCTTGACTGAAGACAATGATGTTGTCAAGGTACACAACCACACACTTTCCAATCAGTTCCTCAAAGGCTTTGTTCATCAACATGGCAAAGGTGGAGGGAGCGTTGGTCATTCCAAAGTTCATGACATGACACTTGAACGACCCGTGGTGTGTGCAGAAGGCAGTTTTTTCCTCATCCCCTGGTGCAATGCGGACCTGGTTGTACCCTGCAGTGAGATCAATCTTGCTAAAGACCTTCACGCCTGCAAGTGTATCAAACAGGTTGTCAATCAGCAGCAGGGGGTATTTATTTTTAACTGTCGCCTCATTTAAGGCGCGGTAATCCGTGACCAGGAAAAGAGACCCTTACTTCTTTGCTACAAAGAAGACAGACACCCCGTATGGAGACAGCAAGGGGCAAATAAAGCCCTTATCAAGCACGTCCACAAGGTGCTGGCGGAGGGTTTCATATTCCTTTGGTGTGAGATGGTATAATGGTCGTGCTTTAGGTAACAATCCTTGAAGTTGTACAGCGTGCTGGATCTCCTGGGGCAGAGGTAGTTGTTTGAGTGTTTCACTAAATACATCCTTGTACTCCTCAAGGAGTGCAGCTAGCACCGGTGGTGGTGAGGAGATTAAGGGAGGGACTGCAGATGATTCTGCACGGATAACTTTGACTGAGCATTGGTTAAAGTCTAGTTTTCCCCCCTTGAAATTGTACAAGCCGGTTTCTGTTATTCTGACAAACACAGTGTCATGTAGTAGCTTGTTCATTTCCACAGGGTAGATATGAAACCCCACCCCATTTCTATTGAGGGTGATGACAGAGGTATCCCAGTCAATGTAGGGACAGTTATGCCGGAGCCAGTCAAGGTCAGCAATTACGTTATGGCAGAGGCCTGTCATGATTGGTCCAGAGAGCTTAACCTGGACATTCCCCATTCTTACAGAGAAGGGTACTGTCTTGTGGGTGATGGCAACTCTGCGGGAGTCAGCTACACATACTTCTTTGAATCTGCTGGGTACTTGGTCTAATTGCTGGGAGTCAGCAAACACCTGATCTATCATGATGTGATCAGCCCCAGTATCTACCAGTAACTTGTGGGTGTTCCCACGGAAATGGAGGAGATAGGACAAGCGTGTTACTTTATTTGAGGAATGAGCAGCTTGCAACATGGGGTCATTGCTATGGACCTGAAAGATGTCAAGAGTTTCAACCTTGTGAAGGTTGTAGTTGCAGGGGTTCTTTGCAAGCAAAGACTGAGAGGGCGGGTCAGTTGGGGTTGTAAGGCCTCTTGTTGCTACAACCCCCAGGCTTTTCCCTGGTCCTCAATTAGCGCTAGCTGGAGCTCCCCCTTGCGGGGGCGTTTAGTTGCACTTTATTGTTGACAAGGTTGGCAACAGCCCCCTTGACTTTGGCCATTATTAGGTGCAGAATATGGTTGGGGTGGAGCATTGTTGGTGTGGCAGAAGCCCATTAAAGCCTGGTTATTGGCCTCTACAATGGCCTTATAGCAGTCATTGATAGAGGTGCAGCAATCAATGGGAACCCACTTGCAAATATGGGGTTTTAACCCATTAACAATGAGAGTGAGCAACATGGCATTCCCATTGGTCACTGCTTTGGGGGCGGCAGCAAGGGCTTGTTGCCAAGCAGCAAGATACTCAGGGACAGAACCAGTCTGCTTGATGGCTAAGAGGGGAGTCCCCAAGACAATGGGAGAGAAAGTTTCACTATATTGGGATTTGGCAGCGTCTCAAAATGTTGCCCAGGTGATGTCAAACTCCTGGCTGGCCCAGTTGGTGAACCACACAGCAGCAGGCCCTGTGAGGCGGCCAGATGCAGTGGCAACCCATATGGACTCTGGGACCTGACAGATACAAAGTCGTGTTTTGGTGGACTGGAGCCAACTGACAATGTCAGCTCCTTCAACACCGCCATTAAAGGACTCTAGTTGGAGGTTGAGCATACGTTGAGACAGATCCAACTGTGGCGGGGTGACGTTAGCATCACGCTGCCTGAGGTGGAGCCAATTGTATACACTGGTGAGAACTAGCTGATCTTGATAGATGACATAACCCTTGGGAATGTCCCCCTTGGGGATTGAAAGGAATGTCTCTTGTTGTGGAGTAGCCATGCGGCCCATACTCCATCCTTTCTTGGGGAGAATTTTGTTTTAAAATAGGTTGTGAACCTACTTCTGCTACCACTGTTGCAACTGGACTAATGGGGATCCAGTATGATGAATTGGGGAAGACAACAGTCCAATAGGAAAGGACAGAATAATAAGAATAAGGTCTTTTTTATTGTAGAATAGTGTGATTAATATACTATATGGGGAAAGCCACAAGGGGGTGGTATAGTGGAAAGTTTCATGTAAGGTTTGAAGCCAAGGAATAACTTGTGCGGGAATCAGCAAGTCAAATTGGCAGCGCTCCTAATTAAGATGAAGTACCTGCCATTCAATATTGCCATCAAATTAACCCATAACGTTAGATACGTCAAGGGGCAGCTCATTGAGCGCCCCCTGTGTATTGTAATATACTTTAGCAGGCAAGGTTCAAAACTTGGTTGAAACACTGGGCTCCTTTCAAATAGCATTGCCATTTAATGAGTCAGTGTATGATGGCAACCAATTCCTTATCATGTATAGGATATCTTTGTTTGCTGTCCAATAGTTTCCTTGATTTTTATGCTACAGGGAGGAAGTCCTTTTGGGCCGTTTGGATACAGAGAACTCCTCCTATGGCATAATAAGAGGCGTTGGCTTCTAGCTCATAGATACCCTCACAGGTTGGGTATTGCAGGATGATGGCAGTAACCATGTACTCTTTCAGTTGGCGGGAATGTTAGTCTCTTAAGGGTGTCTAGAAAAATTTGGTTGTTTTTCTGGTGATGGCTGACAAGGGAGCTGTCAGGGCGCCCCAGTCAGGGATGAACCTGTGTATATAGACTACCATTCTAAGGAAAGTGCGGAGTTTGCTCTTGTTCCTTGGGGCTGGCATCTCTGTTATAGTGCGTATCTTGTCTGGATCTGGCTTGATACTGTCCTTGCTGATGATATGGCTGAGGAATGGAAGTTCAGTTGAGAAGAACTCACATTTGGATGGTTTGGCAACTAGTTGGTTTTCTTGCAGGGTCCAGAGGACTGCAAAAACGTCTTCCCAGTGTTGTTGTAGGTTGGGGCTGTAAATGATGATGTTGTCCAGGTAGATGCTTGCTCTTTTCCCAATGTGTTCCTTGAATACTTCATTCATGAAGGTTACAAAGGTACTGGGAGCGTTTGGCATGCCAAAATTGAGGACAACACATTCAAAGGATCTGTATTTAGTTTGAAATGCAGTCTTTGGAATGTCTTCAGGTTTCACGCAAATTTGGTGGTAACCTGCTGTCAAATCAATTTTTGTGAAGATTTGGAACCCCCCAGGGCATCAAAAAGGTCATCAATTAGGGGCAGGGGATACCTGTTCTTTATTGTGACCTTGTTGAGAGCCCTGTAGTCTTTGACCAGGTGGAGGCCTCCATCTTTCTTTGCCACAAAGAAGACAGCGGTGCCAAAGGGTGCTTTTGAGGGTCTGATGAGGCCTTTTTCGAGTGCTTTTTCAAGGTAAGCTTTCAGAGCGTTGTCTTCTTGTGGTGTGAGGCACTAGATGGGTCGCGCTTTGGGCACGCTACCTTTTAGGTCAATCTCATTTTGAATACCTGTGGGGTTCCTGTCCACCAGTCCCCAAGTGTGTCCTGGATTGTAGCCAGGGTCCGGCTGGAAGGGGATGTCATTCTCTAGTAAGGGGAAATGTATCTCAGAAATATGTATAGGGGTCAAAATGGGCTTTGATTCACTCTCAGAAGGAAGATCCCCTTAGAAACCTTCTGGTATATGGCCCAGGGGGTCAAGGAAACAATATGGACTTACCAATACTCAGAGTCCTCCAACAATATTTTGGACTCCTTGTACCTGGTCTTAGACTTCTGCACCTTAGTCTTGGACGTCTTCTCCTTAGACTTGGACTCCAGCACCTTAAACTTTGCTCTGGCTCCTTGGAATCAGACTTCTGCGCTGCGCTTAAGATCCAGCTCCTTATTCTAGGGCTTCTACTCCGTTATCTTGGGCTTCAGTTCTAACCAAGCTCCTACTGGTAATCAAAAGACTTCCAAAACATCTTGGTAGAAACTCAGAAGACCTGGGAAAGACCTCCAAAAGCCTTCCAAAAGACATCAAAAAGAAAGTCAAAATACCTGGTAACTTTCCAGCTATCCCCCTTCTTATAGTGTTTTTTTCCCAACGGTTCTGCCTTTAAAATGGCTTTCTTCATAAGCTTAAACCATTGCCACTCACTTTTTCCTATAATAACTTAAGCTTACATACTTACTTTCTCAAAAGCTTAAAGTATTAATTCACTATTTCCTTGCTTATACTTTAAGCTTTTGGCTTCCAACCAATCATTTTCATCAGGAAACCTGCCAGAACTCAACCAATGAATGCAGAGCGCGGAAATAGACCATTTCTGAAGTTCCACCGGGATCCAACTATGAAAATCATTTCCACAGCTCAAACCGCTCAAATCAACAACTCTTTGCGCACCAAAGCGTTAAACAGTCCATTATTCTGGCACCATTTCTTCCTGAATTTAACCTAAACCAATTTAAATAGTAGAATACTATTTAAATTGCTCTTTCTGGACCTCTTCAATGTTTCCCCCATATATTTACAAATATAGTAAAATCCAAGGAAAACGTCCCACCAAAACAACTTTGTATCCTGCTATCATAGCAACATACCTTTGTCTATCCTAGGAACTTAATAAATAAATAAATATCTTACCCACACTTCTATCCACATTCCTTCTTGATTTTAATACTAAACCAAGGCAAAGTATTCCACATCTTCCCACTTTGGCAAATCAATTTGGCAAAATCTTGGCTCATTTCTCTGGACCACCAGTTCTTCACTGTCATCTTTGGATCTTTCAGCCAGCTCATATTCCAGCTCTTCAGCTTAACCAGCAATCAGTCCATTAACTTCATCAGTCCTCTGGCTACTCCTGCACTATGATCAGCTAGTCCTGTATTATAATCTTCTTGTCCCTCAACTTATCCTCAACCAGTTCCACAAAAAACCCTCACTGGGAACCTTCTTTGTTCCTTCTACACACTGAACCATATTGGTTCATTCCATTCAATATTAATTAACAGTCCATCAACTAGCCTTTGCTGTGACCAAACAGTCCCTCTTTCTAGTTTTCTCTGTTAATTCCATGAACCACCTTGGTTCTTTATCTCAGCCCCCATTACCAGAACTCATAGACCCAGGCATGAGTCTACATTGAACTGGCGTTTGACTGGGCTCTCGCAAGTGGCAATCCACTTAGGCCATTCAACCATAGATCAATGTCTATGCATTGTCTTTACTCACCCAGATGATTAAGTCTGAGCTTTCAGTTGCAGAGTAATCAGCTCTACTTTCCAGAGGCCTGATCACACCAAGTTCTGCAGCTTGCTTCCCCAAGCAAGCTGCCTTGGTGACATCTCCAAGCAAATCTATGCCCTCCAATGCTCACTTTGGGTTCCCCCAAAGCTCCCATAGGGGCATAAATGAGGACACCCTACTAGTCTGCTAGGTAGGATGCTTTCTCACAGACCTCTTGTAAGCGTATTAGGGTACATAAAGCCCTCAGAGCTCTTCCCCTCCCTGGCAGCCCGCGCTACCCGCCAGGGGTCCAAAACCTACTCCCCCCAGACAGACCAAGTTCCCTGCTTGCTATTTAAGTCTTCACCTTTCCACAGCCACAGTTCCCTTCTAGGTGAAGCACTATAGTCCAAAGCAGCCAATATCTTCTGCTGGGTGGAGGCAAAATCTGCTCCTGGTAGTCCTAGGTTACCTACCAGGCAGGCCTTACTTACCACTAGTAGTCCTATGTTACCTACTAGGCTCACCTTACTTACCCCTAGTAGTCCTATGTCACCTACTAGGCTCACCTTCAACAAACAACCAAACCTCTTCTTGGCCAACATTAGCCCCGCCTGCAAACCACCAAACATGTGGATCATCACAATATCCCAATCAGGGGGCAACCTGGGCAGTGTTTCTTGGAATACAGAGGGAAATTTATTGACTAGCTGGTCTCTAATTGGGTTCTATTTGTGTTGAACTTCTGTGCTTTTAAAGTGGATGACTTCATATGAACATGTGCTCCAATTGATTTTGCTGATGTCAGTTTCTTTCTCTGTTTCCATGATCTTTACAAATATGTGGTCCCTCATGAGAGTGTCAAGATGTGTCAGGTACACATGATGGTGGACTTCTCCTTGCTGGATAGTGAGGGTGGCACTGTCCCAGTTGATGTGAGGCTTTGTCTTTTGCATCCAATCTAACCCAAGTATGATATTGTATTTGGGGATTGAAATGATGGGGCCACTAATTGTTGTTTGGACATCTCCAATTTGGGCGCAGAAAGGTTTTGTCTTGTGGGTAACTGGTGTGCTGTGGTTGTCCGCCATGATGACTTTCTTGATGATACTTTGAATGGTAGGTAACTTTATAAGGTCTGCAAAACTCCTGTTAAAAGAGTGATTTATTGGCTCCAGTGTCAAATAGTGCTGTGCCCTGGTATCTGAAAAAACGGAAAGAATAGGCAAGGAGTTTATTTTAAGATTGGGCAGCAAACAGTAGAGGATTTCTGGAGGTAACCTGGATCATGGTGATTGAGTCCACGTCCTGTTCTCTGTACAAGTCTTGTGAAGAGGGGGAGAGCAGCTTGCCTAAGAACTCCCCTGAGCTTTTCCCTCCTTGTTGGTATCTTTGGTGCTGGCCTGGTTGGCTTGTGCAGTGTGATTCCCGTTTCAAGGCTGGGTACTGTTGGCTTGGTTGTTTTGCTTATTGGGGCAAGGCTCTCTCTTAACTGCAGGGTTTTCCTTGCGTTTGTTGATAGCGTGTAGATTGTCAGACTTCTGAGCTGCGTGTTTTCCTTCTAGGAATACATCCTCAAGGTTCTTGCAGTGGGTTATGTCAAACTGACATCTAATGTATGTGGGAAGGCCATTGTAGAAGTCCAGGCGTGGTCCAGGTTCATCAAAGTTGATGGTGTTGGGTGCACAATCATGTAGTTCTTCATATGCCATGATGTATTCTTTGATGGTTCCTGTCATTTTGAAGGTTCAAATCTTGGTCATAATTACAACATCTGAGTCCTTCATGGAGAACTTTTTGAGGAATGCAGCTTTGAAAAGTTCCCAATTTTCCTTCTGGTCAGGATGTTGGGCTAGCCATTTGGTAACAAAGCGTGAAGCAGTTCCTGTAACACAGAGGGCAATTTTGCTAACCCAGAGTCTTTGGGGGTACTCCACTTGTTTAAACTTGCTCTCAGTGCTGTTGATCCAAAGCAAAGCGTTTTCCTGGTGTAGTCCTGTAAAGGCGCCAATCTCAGTGGTACATAAGCGTTGAAACACAATATTGGGTATCTCAGGTTGTGTAGGCGCTGTTGTGGTTGGCGTGGTGGGTAACAGTCTGCGGGCTTTGAGAGTGTTGTACTGGTTGATGGGTACAAGGACAGTATTTTAGATGACAAGGCCTGGGGGGACGTCTTGTCCTACTTTGTAATCTCTCCAACTGTTAGGGAGCAACATTTCTTGTGTTCTTTTCTTGGGAGGAATTTTTCCTTTGAGTTGGGTAGGTATGGATAACCTACCTGTGCTACCACTGTCAAGTTTATACTTCTGGGAAGTATAATAAACAAAATAAAGGGGAAGATTAAGAAGATAATGATACTTTATTGGATATGAATATAGGATATTATATAGTATCATGACAAGCCACATTTTGTCCATGTACGTCATGAAGATCATGGGGCTTATCTGAGTAATGTTCCTTTTGAGTCACGAAGGTTAAACAAGTTGTGTTCCATTTAGGACCTGGATTGAGTGATCCCTGTCATAGATGTTTATCTGATAATGGTGCCACCAGTTTATTGCCTGGGCAGTGAACCACTTGGTGAGCTGCTTGGTGATTTACTTGGGGCGTTATTTTCCCAAGAGGGAGTAATCAAAGATGTTGCAACACCTATAAGAAAAGAGCTCAAAGTTAGAAATCTTCACATTAATCTTTCATATTTGATGAAAGATGGGAAGTTGTATACTTCAACTTTAACATTTGAAAGTTTCTCAGAATATTCTGAGATAACTTATTATTTAAAATCACGTGATGATACCAGAGAAACAAAAATATCAGAAGATGCTAGTGGTGCATTAGGGCAAGTTCATGAAGTAGGGCAGCTTACTAGAGGGTGTATTTTAAATAGAGTTATCAGTCTTTCAAAAACAACAACCTTTTTTCTGAAACAAACTAAGAATATTTATGAAAAGCTAAAGATAGGGTAATAGCATTTATAGCTTTGGGGCTGCTATTAATCTCCCATGCAACTCATCATAAATATTTTTAGCTTGTAGTATGTAGTAGCACTTAAGATATTTCCAGCAATATTATAAGGTGCAATTTTCAATACTAAAATTGATAAATTGTTTTTTTTAAAAATATCTAAGCCCAAGATCAATTAAAGATTTGAAATTGATTGTATTTTAAACTTTCTGAATAATTTGAATATGCATAATTTAATTAAGTTATAAAATAATCAGTCCAGCGCTTAGGCATAACAAGAAAAATAATGACCCAATTACTCAGATAAGCCCCATGACTTCCATGACGTACATGGACAGTATGTGGCTCTTCATGATACTATATATTATCCTATATTCATGTCAAATAAAGTATCATTCTCCTTTTAATTTCCCCTTTATCTTGTTTATTATACTTCTCAGAAGTATATACTTGACAATACATTGACACATTTTTAGTAAACTGATGATTTGTCTTTCCCGCCCTACTTCCTTCCTCAAAAGAAGTTTGTTTGGCCCCTGGCTACGCCAGGGGCCAAACAAACTTTTAAAAAATTTCTGTTGTCAGGAGGGTAGTTCATATAGCATTATATGGGTTTGTGGTTGTTATATTAGTGATTTGGAGTGCATAATATTGCATTATTTCCAGTTTGTCGCAGACCCTGAATGGATTAGACGTAAAATTGTCCATCTAGGGATTAAGCAATGGAACAATTGTGCAGTTGCGCTATTGCATCCTAATTCTAATAGTGATAAAGACGTTTAAAAAGCTCTTTAAACAGGTGTTCAATTTGCCTTTTGATTGCGCACAAGGCACAGGCTTCACTTCTGGGATTATAAATAGAATAACTATGTTATTTATATCTACCTCCTTAAGGAAAGCCGCAAGGAAGCAGTTGTTCTCTTACGCAGGGCTTTTAGCTGTGCCACTCCCCTCCATTTGAAAAGTCCTTCTTTCTGTGCCTCCCTGCCTCTGGTGGCAATTCCCCTGCCTTACACTATATAAGTGTGACGCTATCTAAATAAATACCAGTTTTGTCTATACACCTTTTATTCTTTTGTCCTTCATAGGCTGTCACTATACCATCAACAGGTATAGTATTAAGAATTAGGTCACTGACTAACTATTTGTAGCAACTAGCAGCCCTTTTCTGCAACTTTTACAACACAGTTTAGACAATTTTACATTTCACTTAATTTCATGTATAAACATAGTTATCAAAATTAAATTTTTTCTTGATTTTATCTAGAGTGGAGCTTCTTGATTTAGATTGATTTGTCCTAGTTTCTTACTGTACATTCAATTTGGATTCCAAATCCTGCAATTATTATTTGAGTTTACTAGTGGCATTCATTTATGATTTGAAATTTGGTTCATGGATTTGACAATCCTGAAATTCCAAAAAACATAGTAAACTTAATGAAAATGATTGATGGATCTGGACTCTTCAAATCTGATTCCAGTTAATTCATCTTGTCCACTTGAAACATACAGTTTGACTTGAAATTTGCAAAGTGTTTATGGGTTCCTCCAATTTCAAAAATTAAATAAAAATACAAAACAAAATAAATTTAATTAAAAAAGACCATCCTGGAAATGTGATTTGAAATTTGGACCAAGGATTTGACAATCCCACATTTTTAAGTTTAGGTTCTGAATTTATAGTAATATGTATACAGTAGTTTTAAAAGCTATGGCAACAACCAAAAATACTTCAGATTTAAACAAAATGAACTCAGATTTAAGCAAAACCCAAGTTGGGAAAGATTCAGGAATCAAATATTTTAAGTATATTTGGTGAACAGGCAAAATGTCAAACAATAAACAAAATATCACTAACACAAAATAAGAAATTATATCAAACAGCAAACTGCGTAGCTTGAACTATAAACAAAATGAACTGACACATCAAGTGAAATGGATGGAGACTGTTCCATAATATATTATAATTCAATCTGGATTCAGACAAGGCACCAACAGAAGAATGAATGAAACAAAAATAGAGCACCCTAGAAGCAAGATTTCACAAACACAAAACAAAATAAAGTCACACAATATGTGTAGTATGAGCAGCCTAAAATAGAACAGTAACAGTTTAACAGATAATCAACAGCTATTCAATTTAGGAACAGAGGCATTTTATTCGTTTTCATAGCTCATGATTTGTGTATAATAGTTATGAGAACTTTTCAAATATGGACTTGTGATTACAATAAAAATAAAGTAATAAATTTTTAAACTTCTACTTTAGTGATTTTATCCTAGGTTTTTTACAATGGTTTTTAACAACAACATTTTTGATGGCGCCAGCAAACAAGACAGCAGCAGCCAAGGAAGCTTCTGTGGAGGTGAGGCTCAGAATGTGAAGGCACCAGTTTACACCCAGGTCTTTGACGTGGGTAACAAGGAATATGACCTTTACTTGACCCCTGACCCCTATGGCTTTGACTTTTTTGAGAGTCACTTAGCGTCTAGTTCTGCCCCCATCCCCTTACCCACTCCTGCACAAGCTGCTAACCAACCAGCCAATCAGAATGGCAACCCTGGTTTGTAACAACTGCCTGCCAACACCTAACCTGCTGTCATGCCCTGCCCCAAAGGGCAGGCTCTTTACTATATTTAATTTGTTTTTGCCAGATTTAGTCTTTTTATATTTTTAAATATTGAGATTTTAAATTAAGAGTTAATATTTAAGTATTTTAAAATAATTTACCTTGTTTTACACCAATCTGCGTTTGAGTTGGTGTTGTTGTCTCCAGCTTCTTTTGCTATTTAAATAGCTTATATTTTTCTACTTTAAGTTAGAAGATTTCTAACTTTATTTTTACCTTTTGCAATTACGCTTGCGTAAGCGCCCACTCTTTCCCCAGCTTATGGACTGATCTGCGTCTCCTACTGGGCTTCTGTTTCCCCCTTCTCCTCCAGGTTCTTTTTAAAACTTCTCCTGTTTCTCCTGTCCTTTTCTTTTCTTTCCCCTCTGCCTATCATGTCAACTGAATGAAGCCTTTTACCATAAATAAAGAGCTTTTGAAGAGTAGGCTTTAAGCCAAAATTCTAAGTGATTTCTTCCCTTCAATCTTTATCAATTTTTAAACTTCAGATCTTAGAATGAATTAGTAAAATTTTCAAAATTACTAAAATTTAAGTTTTCTTATTCTATCTTTTTTCCCTTAGTTAAAAAGATTGAATTTGTAAAACAACAAGCCTTAGGCTTGTTGTATCCATTATTTTCCCTTAAGGAATCTTTCAATAGTTATATATACCAGTTTGCTGATGAAGAGTATCTCAATATTGACATTCCATTAGTTACTAATTGTTCACTATTAAATACCTTGTTTTATCTTCTTTGTTTAGGATTCTTAAACTCTATTACTCCTTTTTTAACCCAGTATAAGTTCTTATCAGGATTCTGTAAAATTATATTATAAACAGTACCTACCTTTTTATACCTTCTCAATCTTAACCCTAATGCTTTACACTCTTTATTTTATAACCTTACACCAATATGGGCAAGACCTTACACCTGCTCTTCTACAGTCAATCAGGCTACAACTCCTGTGGCCCAGTGCACCAAGCGCCAAATCATTACTACCCAAATTTTCCAAGAAATTGTGGCACTCAATCAGCATGGTCTGACCTGGGACCAAATTGCCAAACAATTGCAATTTACCCAAGCCACTATCATGCAGGAATTTAACAACTTAATGAATAAGTGAAACCTGATTGAGATAGCCAAGAAGCCAAAGAAGGCCCCTGAGTCCCAGATTAATGTGGCATACCTAATCATTCTCAATCTCCTGCAGCAGGACCCCCAAGCTTCCCCTGACCCATGTCCGGAAACAACTTGTGCACCATGGAATTTGGGTTTCTGGGCGCATGATGCAGCTCTCAATGCACAAGAAAGTGGCTTCAATCAGGGTTCTGAACAATGTTGGTGGCAACCAATGGAATGGTAGTGAGTATTTCCAATATGATCCTGCCATTGAATCTACTCTGGTTCAATTCTTGACAAGTTTATCAGATGATGTCACGTTCATCTCCTATTACAAGTCATCAATTGATTTTGACAATTTTGGTGAGAAGGGAAAGCCATCAAGAAAAATGGAAGGAAAAGGGTCAATAAAAAAACTTTCATTGGTGTGTTTCTGGCTATTTTGAAAAAGGGGTTTGTCTAATATTGGACAAACCCTGATTACACCAATGGATATGAGTATAGCCATATCCTTAGCAAATTGCTGGGTTTCTGGGATAGATCAAATTTCTCCTATTGGGTTTTCTTGAGCCACTAGATGAAGGGTAGCTCCACTGTCATCAAGACTATCCAAGGTCCCAGGAACCAGGCCTCATTTTACCCAGCTGGACACGCAGACATCCATCTGGCCAATGTAGTGTTCTTCAATATTGTAGACACAGTCTGGCAGCGCTGCCTCAAGGCTTTCAATGACCTATATCATGGAGTCTTTGGCCATGATTCTTTTTTTTGGTCAGCAGATGGTAGCTGACTTGTTTGCTCAAATGGTCTTTCATGTGAATATGAGCAGCCCACCACAAAAGGACAAGAGCCTCCCACCTTGGGCCACAGCCGTCTACCAACTAATCAAACCAATAATGGATGAGGAATATAACAAGCATTATATGGCAGCCATCACAATTAATATGATTGGTTCAATCCCTGCCACCCCCATCCCCACCTGCCAGCTCCTCCCACCCAATCCCAGACTTCCCAGGCCAGCACCACCTTGACACCTTCTCTCCTGCGCTATTCTGCCTAATTGGCATCACTCTTCCCCTCCAACATAAACTCATTGCCACCAAAAATTTTGTATTTATATAATTTTTATCCAGAATTTCAATTATTGTTTTCTCTTTGTTTTAGTTGATTGTATTATTTATGTTCAGTTTATTTCTGTAAATCATGTTTACTATGCTATGTATATAGATTCAGAAAACAGTTATTTTTAGCTCTTTACACAGCTCCTTGTGAAAATAATAGCAACAGTTTGGTGATCAGCTAAGTTTATATTAGAAAATAATATGTTTGTTGTGTTTATAGAAGTTGTTGCTAATCCAAATTCAAAACCTTAATGATAAACTTTAGGCCAATCAAGAGCAAAATGGAAAAGTAATTGTTGTGACATAAAGGGTCATTCAATAATTCTTTGATGATGTGTGCTAATTAACCTGATTGGCTGGTTAATTTGCTATTGTATGCTAGTATTGCTGTGGCAAGTTGTTGGTGGACTAGTGCTAACCCAGCAGCTGATTGAGCACTAGTCCACTAACAACTTTTCAGAGCAGCAATGTTGCACAATGGCAAAACAACCAGACAATCAGATTAATTGGCGCATATCATCAAAGAATTATTGAATGACCCTTTATGTCACAACAATCACTTTATCAAGCGTCTCCTGATTGGCTTATAGTATATCATTAAGGTTTTGAATTTGGATCAGCAACAACTTCTATAAACACAACAAATATATTATTTTCCAATATAAATTTAGCTGATCACCAAACTGCTGTTATTATTTTTACAAGGAGCTGTGTAAAGAGCTAAAAATAACTGTTTTCTGAATCTATATACATAGCATAGTAAACATGATTTACAGAAATAAACTGAACATAAATAATACAATCAACTAAAACAAAGAGAAAACAACAATTGAAATTCTGGATAAAAATAATATAAATACAAAATATTTGGTGGCAAGGAGTTTATGTTGGAGGGGAATAGTGATGCCAATTAGGCAGAATAGCGCAGGAGAGAAGGTGTCAAGGTGGTGCTGACCTGGGAGGTCTGGGATTGGGTGGGAGGGGCTGACAGGCGGGGGGTGGCGGGAATTGAACCAATCAGATTAATTAAGATGGCTGCCATATAACGCTTATTATATTCCTCAAACACCATTGGTTTGATTGGCTGATAGAAAGCTGTGGCCTAAAGTGGGAGGTGCTTGTTCTTACGTGATTGGTTGCCCATATTCACATAGAAAGATATTTTTGCAAACAAGTCAGCCACTATTTGGCAACCAGAGAGAGACTTGTTGTCCAGGACTCCAATATAAAGGTCATTGAACACCTGGAGGTCGCGCTACCAGACTGTGTCTACAATATTGAAGAACACTACATTGGCCAGATGAATGTCTGCGTGGCTGGATGGGTAAAATGATGCCTGGTTCCTGGGACCTTGGATAGTCTTGATGACAGTGGAGCTACCCTTCATCTGGTGGCTCAAGAAAACCCAATAGGGGAAATTTGATCTATCCCAGAAACCCAGCAATTTGCTAAGGATATGGCTATACTCATATCCATTGGTGTAATCAGGGTTTGTCCAATATTAGACAAACCCCTTTTTTAAAATAATCAGAAACACACCTATGAAAGTCCCTTTATTGACCTTCTTCCTTCCATTTTTCTTGGTGGCTTTCCCTTGCTCACCAAAATTGTCAAAAGCAATTGATGACTTGTAATAGGAGATAAACGTGACATCATCTGATAAACTTGTCAAGAATTGGACCAGAGTAGATTCAATGGCAGGATCATATTGAAACTCACTACCATTCCATTAGTTGCCACCAAAATTGTTCAGCACCCTGATTGAAGCCACTTTCCTGTGCATTCAGAGCTGCACCATGTGCCCACAAACCCAAATGCCATGGTGCACAAGTTGCTTCCAGATATGGGTCAGGGGAAGCTTGGGGTCCTGCTGCAGGAGATTGAGCATGATTGGGTATGCCATATTGATCTGGGACCCTAGGGCCTTCTTTGGATTCTTGGGTATCCCAATCAGGTTTATCTTGTTAATTAAGTTGTTAAATTCCTGCATGATAGTGGCTTGGGTAAATTGCAATTGGTTGGCAATTTGGTCCCAGGTCAGACCATGCTGATTGAGTGCCACAATTTCTTGGAAAATTTGGGTAGTAATGATTTGGCGCTTGGTGCACTGGGCCACAGGAGTTGTAGCCTGATTGACTGTAGAAGAGCAGGTTAGGTGTTGGCAGGCAGTTGTTACAAACCAGGGTTTCTATTCTTATTGGCTGGTTGGTTGGCAGCTTGTGCAAGGGTGGGTAAGGGGGTGGGGGCAGAACTAGACGCTAAGTGACTCTCAAACAAGTCAAAGCCATAGGGGTCAGGGGTCAAGTAAAGGTCAGCCTCTTTGTTACCCACATCAAAGACCTGGGTGTAAACTGGTAACTTCACGTTCTGAGCCTCACCTCCACAGAAGCTTCCTTGGCTGCTGCTGTCTTGTTTGCTGGCGCCATCAAAAATGTTGTTAAAAACCATTGTAAAAAACCTAGGATAAAATCACTAAAGTAGAAGTTTAAAAATTTATGACTTTATTTTCATTGTAATCATGAGTCTAGATTTGGAAAGTTCTCAAAATCATTATACACAAATCATGAGCTATTAAAATGAATAAATTGCATCTGTTCCTAAATTAGATAGCTGTTGGTTATCTGTTAAACTGTCACTTTTCTACTTTTTGCTGCTCATACTACACATCTTGTGTGACTTTATTTTGTTTTGTGTTTATGAAATCTTGCTTCTAGGTTGCTCTATTTTTGTTTCATTTATTCTTCTGTTGGTGCCTTGTCTGAATCCAGATTGAATTATAATATATTATGGAACAGTCTTCATCCATTTCACTTGCTGTGTAAGTTCATTTTGTTTGTAGTTTGAGCTACGCAGTTTGCTATTTGATATAATTTCTTATTTTGTGTTAGTGATATTTTTTATTGTTTGAAATTTCATCTTTTCACTAAAAAAAACTGTCAAGAG
>QTSX02004611.1:0-45000 GCA_014839935.2 Entomophthora muscae | reverse complement strand
ACGCCTGGGACTGCTAGCCACTTCAAGCTGAAGATTAGCGAGCTTGACCGCCCCAATCTCCGCATCCTCGAAAACTTTGACCTGCTAAAGCTCGCCGATCCTAAAGATCCTCAGCGCTCAAATCTACCCTGGTCAATAGCTACACCAAGTGTATTCACTCTTTTATTAGCCGCAGGAAAGCATCTCCAGAGGCCCGCAAGTTCTTCTCTCGCCATTCTTGCAAGCCAGTCACCGCCTCTCCCTACAGTAGTCCTCCCGGGATAACGAAGATGAGATCCCTCTGTCAGCCACCCCAATGGAGACTGATGACCAGTCTGATGCCCACACCCCCGAAGAAACAGCCAATGAGCCCGCTGTTTTAATGGAGACTGAAAAATCTCCCCGCACCTGCCGAGGCTGCCATTCCTCAATCCACAGGTCCTGCTGAAACAAGCTCTGATAACCCAGAGCCCAGCATACCCACAGTTGTGCCGGTGCAAGCCGACACCGCTATTAGCACAGTTCCTAGCAATGAGAATGAAAGTTTATTGGATATTGCACCCCTGCAATCCAATGAATAATTCCCCCATCAGAACACTATACCTCAACTGTCAAGGCCTTGGGCTTTACCAGTTGAAAATTGTACTGACTCCTACCTTAAAACCTACCAACTAATTTTTCTCTCTAAGACTTGGTTTATTGACCATGACCAGATCTGCCAACACCCTAATTTTGTCACCCACACACCTCTCACCAGCTTTCACGCCAACCGGCACCAAACTGGTAGCATAGCCCTCTTCTGCTCCAACTCTGCTCGCGCTCAGCTATCCTCTATCCGCCGCACTAAGCAGTACCATCTTGGCATGCTGTGCTTCACTCTACTTCCTTGCGTCTACTTTGAACCCTCTCTCCCAGAGGAAGAGAGACAACACCAGCTCTTCTCATACATCAAGGTTGATGTTGTCCTTAGTGACGTCAATATCCAGTATGATCCTCACCTGGGTAGTCTCATCACTGGCTTTCGCCTCGTCACGCAGTTGTCTCTCTCTATCGTGTCATCTTTGACCTGAGTACATACCAAACCTACTGGGTTCTGCTCACACAATGACCATGTCTATGCACGTGCTCAGTTATCTGTCAGTATACTCTGCTGAACCAGCAGTCATTGCATCAGACCATCACTGCCTCCTTGTTGAGATTGCTCCTCTCACACAACAGATGCTGCTCCTGCTTTTGGACTGGAACGCTACCATCTTTGCCGCCTAGACAACTCCCGCGTATTGGCTCTCCTTCGTAGTGCCTTTGATGTGATAGCCTCTTTGCTAATAGACACACTGTCTACAGCCACACATAGTATCGCTAGCCTGTCTGCTCCTGGTAGACAGTGTCTAGTTGACAAACTTGACGCACAAGTACTTCTCTGCTGTCTCTGAGTGCTGCTCAACAGCCCTTGGTACATACCAGGTGTCTAAGGTGAGAATTTCACCTGATCAATACATCTTTTGACTGCAAGCTTCGCACCCGCCCCTCTGATGCAAGTAACACTGTTCAAACGCTCCTGCAAGACTGTTGTGTCTACTCGCTCTTGCCTCAAGAGACCCAAGCATTGAGGCTATCAAGATGCTGCTCTCTACTTTGAGAGTGTATTTGCCCAACCTGACAGCTCTCTCCGGGAGTCTCTGCAGCTGTTCAACAATGTCACGGCACTCCCTGCCCAGAAATTGTTGAGTTCTTTAGTGCTGACAATGTATGCAAGTACATTAGCCGCTACCCCTCAGCTGTCTCCTGCGGCTCAGACTCAATCCATAGTCGCATTCTCAAGGCCCTGCTTTCCACTAAGGTTGACGAGGTTCTCTCACTACTCTTCACAGTGTGTGTCATGACTGGGGTAACTCCGGCTCGTTGGAACATGTCTATTGTCTGCCCCATCCCCAAGAAACAAACCAGTGTCCACATTGATAGCTTTCGCCCAATTGCTCTGACAGAGATGTTTTGCTGGATGTTTGAGAAGTGCCTACTCCGGGCATTTGAACGCTCCTTCAGTTTACGCCGGGTTGTCAACTGCTGTCCCACTCAGGCTGGCTTCCGTAAGGGATTCAGCACTCAGTCACATGCACTATACAGTCATGAGCTGTGTGTTTGACATGATCTTAACCAGGTCTCTATTGACTTCAAAGCAGCTTACAACACTGTGCCCATGTGTAAAGTGTTGGATGCCCTTCACAGGCGCAACACTCCCACAGGCTGTTATCTCTCTGATAATGTCACTCTTCATGAATGGCGGCAGCAAGATTGCTGTCAATGGTGAGCTCACACGCTTTGTCCCTAAGGAGCGTGGTCTGTTTCAGGGATCTATCCTGTCCCCTCTGCTCTTTGACATCTTCATTGATGAGTGCTGCGCTAGCCCTGATGCTAGCCTTTCCTACCAATGAGATTGGATACCACACTGCCCTGTTCTTTGCCGATGATATCAAGATTCAGCATAAGGATCCTCTTGAGCTCCAGCGCGGCCTGGATATTCTATCTGACTGGTCTCACGCTAACGGAATGTCTGCTAACATTGCAAAGTGTGGCTACATTCCTGTTGCTTCTGGTTCCAGGTCAACAATGCTCTGGAACAACAATGCACTCCCCCTGATGAAGTCGTACACATACCTTGGCTTCCCACATACTGCCAACGGTATCCAAGTGGCTGAACTAGCTACAGCCTCCGCCAACAAAGTTTCTGCCTCCCTCTCAATGTTGAGTGGTGTTGCGCATGCCTGGTCACCTCTTGTTCGCACAACAGTGTACCACACCTTTTTCAGATCCCAGATGGACTACTCTCTTCCTTCTGTTGTTCTTTGCAAACAAGTTTGCAAAGACACCTGCAACAATAGCTGCCTTCCGACAACTAAAGAAGGTCCACACTCAGGCAATGGCTTGGTGCACAAACATTTTGGACCGTAGTCTGATAGCCTCAGCTATCACTGCCATTCCCACCCCAGCAAACCGTGCTCTTCACCTGGCAACACGCTTTGCACTGCACGTTGAGAACTTATCCTCTGATAACCCTCTGCGCCTCCTCCGCCCAACTTGCAACAGGATTGTTCCCTTTGCACAACCTCGTCGGCCACCCCGTCCCCAGGTTCTTTGATCCCTGGCCCAGCGGATTGACTCTTCCAAGATGCTGTCAAAGCTGCCTGCACTGCCACCTGTTGATGGAACACCAGCTATACTGATGGACAGAATTCATGCCTTTCATGTGCACCAGTACAGCAAGCCTAACAACTCATGCCTGTTTATCACAACAGACGCACACACTCCTTGCAAGGTATACCGCAAGCAGCAATTCCAGCCCAGATTGACTTCTTTGCATCCAGAATTGGGATCAAGCGCACTTAGCTCTGAGCTGGAGATGTAATACCTTTGGCTTCCGCTTTAACTGCACCTGCGGCAAACACTTTAGCCGCTCTCACATCCAGGATTGTGACCTCCTTGGAACTTCCCTGTTGATCTCTCACAAGCACTGGGCAGTGTTTTCTCAGGATCTTGTCACACATCCCTCACTAGTTGGCACCAACTACTCCATA
The DNA here is from genome assembly GCA_014839935.2 of Entomophthora muscae. Classification (NCBI taxonomy): domain Eukaryota; kingdom Fungi; phylum Entomophthoromycota; class Entomophthoromycetes; order Entomophthorales; family Entomophthoraceae; genus Entomophthora; species Entomophthora muscae. The sequence continues at coordinate 41,449 of QTSX02004611.1, read as the reverse complement.
ATAGATTCCCTCTTAAATCATACTAAGCACAATCTCTTTGATCAAACGCTTATGTATCTTTTAACAAAGCTGGTCACCCGCACACAAAGAGGATTAGTTCCCCGTCGTGAAGGATCATCACCTGATGTCTCCTCTGACTCAGATCCTGACAACCCACCTGAGGCTGCACCAGTGATACCCGCCAAGCAAACAGGTGAGTGCACACCCACGCCAAGAGCAAAACTCTGCCGAGTTATGCTGGATGCCCAAATTGCTGATGAGCCTACTCAGCCTGCACCCAAAACTCCCCTTCTCTTATAGAGTCAACAACAGCAACTGTAGCTACTACACCTGTTGTACTGCACAATCCTGAGCCTGTGTTAACAGCAACTCGAGCCAGCCTCCCTCGGACGTGTAAGCGTCAGCGCTCTCCACCTGAACCTCCTGAGATTAATGTACCAGTCCAGATGTGACCATTTCTTCCCCGTGCATGCAAGCGCCCTTGCCTTGCCAACATGCCTGTTATCTTCCACACTCCCGCACTTGCAAGAAAACCTTAAGTGTTTGTAAGAATACTACCTCACATATCCCCATGGAAGAGTGAGTCCCCCACATTTTCTCCCTCATATTTTTTCACAGCTTGCTCAATAAAGTATATTAAACCCTAACCCTAACCTGGCCTTGTGTGACGTCATAGTTATTTTTTGTGACGTCATAGTTGTAGTTCTGACATCATAATATTAGATTGTGACATCATAGTTAATTTCATATTCAAAATTAACTTTTCAATTTGGATTTTCAATTCTCTATCCAACCTTGCTGATTGTTACAAAAGTAACAGTTTTGAGACCCCAGGCGGAAATCAAACCCACTTTTAGCCTCTAGGCGGTGCTAGCAGGCAAGATAAATTTGGCTGCACCTGGATTTTTTGCTTTTCAAAGCAAATCCAGGTGCAGGAACTATTTCTGCCCTGATGGCAGCTGAGAGGCCCGCTTTGGGCCTCAAAAGCTATGCCCAAGCCTTGGTGGGTTTGGCTGGGCCTGGGCAGGCTATTTTTAGCTGCCTTGTAAACCAAACCAAGCCTATCCTCCATTAAGTAATTTGGGGTCCCTAATTGGGGACTCCTTTTTTAATCAAGTTATTTGGGCTTAATAAAGCCTGTCAAGCCAGTTCAAAAATGATGATCAAATTGGGAAAAACCTCATGACCCCAGAAGCCAAACCTGACAGAATCAATGGCCTGCCAAGCCAAGATGAATCATTAAAAAACCAAACAAATGTTCCTGAAAACCCAAAAAATAACCATAAAACAGTCAATCAAACAGCAGAACCTGAAATGACAAGCCTTGCCACACATATAGCATCAGAAAAATACCCAGAGGCACCTGCATGTGAGTAAGTATATAAATCAGAAGCACTTGAAAAAGTTCTGTATTGTTATTCTTATCAAATAAAGTTATTATGAACCTTTGGTTCACCAATTTGTTTCCATACCTATTTTTGATACTCTTTCATCTGCATACACCCAAGCGTCAGCATCCCTCTACTGGGATAGATAGTCAGACTCCAGTTGATAAACCAAAGCCTTTGACTACTACCGTCCACCCAACGCTCTGTTTGACCCTGTGCATTTCACTAAGTATCCCAACAATCCTGACCTCAAACCCTGGACATTGGAAGACTTGCAGTGGTACATCCGCCCACATGCTCCCAAGGAACCCTACCAAATTGTCTGTGACGGCAAAGCAATCACCATCTACCCTTTGATCTTCAACAGGAAGTACAACAATTCTGCTGCCTACTTGGTCCCCATGAAACCGCCTCCAACACCCAAACCAACTATTTGAACCCCCCACTTCTGATGTCACTGGCCAGAGTAGTTGATTCCTGGGAGTGCTTTACCTGGCGCTCACGGGATTGATTGACTCTGCCTTGCCAGCGGCTGGACCTTGAGCTGTGGCTGAGAAGGCACTTCTCTACCTGATAAAGTTAGGCCTCATCATCTGATGGGCCATGCCAGTATCTTTTGCAACTCTTTTCTGATCTACTGGAGCTCGCGAGACTCTTGATATCCTGGCATAGGCGTTTTTTCTGCCTCTTTGGCTAAGTGAAATCATGTTTTTGATGAGTGCGTGGCTATCCAACTCCCTGAGCACTCTGTCTACAATTATGTAATTGACCTGCTGCCTAACACTTAACCTAGCCACAGCCTCATTTACAGCTTCAATTACAAGAAACAGGTTGTCCTCATGACATATATTGAGAAAATGACTGCCAAGAGGTTTATCAGGGTATCAAAAGCACATTAGAAATCTTTAATGATATTTGTGGGATAAAAGATAAAGGCATGTATATGTGTGAATTACCGGAAAGTTGAATGACATCACTATAAAAAAACTTATACCTCATCACAAACACTATGACCTATGTAATTACTTACTGGTGTTTAAGTCTACTCAAAGATTGACTTTTGCAATGCATTTAACCAAATATGCATTAAAGAAGGAGATGAATATAAGACAGCTTACAAGACAAGATATGGCCTCTACAAGTACTTAGTGATGCCGTTAAGATTATGCAACATCCCAAGCACTTTTCAAAAAATAATTAACAACGTCCTGGGCAAATACCTGGACCAATTTTGTGTTGCATATCTTGACAACATTCTAATTTATAGCAAGTACCATGAAAAATACTTACAATATCTCAACCTGATTCTCAAGAAGCTCTCACAAGCCCAACTTCACGCCAAACTAAAAAAATGTGAATCCTCAAGTTAGAAGTAGATTTTTTATTATACATGATCAAGAATGACAACTTTGTAATGACCCAAGACAAGGTGAACACAGTAACCAGCTGGTCAATTCCCACCTGTCAGAAGGACGTCAAGAGTTTTTTGGGGCTAGCCAATTATTGCAAAAATTTCATCCAAAATTTTTCTCTCATAATGTTGCCATTGACACAACTATGCTATGATAAAGTCACCTTCATCTAGACCAATGAGTGTACTGCCTTGTTTGAAACCCTGAAAAAAACATTCACTACACCCCAGTCTTTGCAATGCCTGACCCTGCCAAGTTATTTGTTCTGGAGACTGACACTTCTGAATTTGTAGTAAAGTGGTCCTTTTTCAGAAAAAAGGGGATGATATTCCACATTTTGTAGCATATTATCCTAGAAGATTATGCCAGCTAAAGAAGACTACCCAATCTATGATAATGAGATTCTTGCAATCATGAAAACGCTGAAACACTAGTGAAGATACCTGTGTAGTGCTAAAATCCTGGTAAAGATTGTTGTGGATCATAAAAACCTGATATATTTCAAACTCAGACAACTGAACCAGAGACAGGCCAAGTGGGCCTGTAACTGGCTGACTATGCCCTCATAATTAACTACAAACCTGGGAAGTTCAATGTGGTCTCTAACGCCCTAAGCAGAAGAGTGATCTGGTGCCTACTCATATTGAAACTTGAGATCACAACACCCAAGTCCTCTTGGACCCAGTGATTCTGGGTATCCACCTGGGATTAATAAAAATTAGATTCAGAAAACCAGAAGTACTAAAGGTCCAAACACTCAGCAAATTTGCCAAAATTATGATTTTCAACCCTTACAAATCCCTGGATAACGCTCATTACCAAAAAGGCTACTCATCAAAAGGAACAACATTAATGCTTCACAACAGGATCTTTGTACAAAAAGGAGACATCAAAACTAATTGTTGTAACTGTGCTGTTTTAGCAGAGTTATGAGGAGAAAAATATTTAGAAGCTAGATAATAATTTTTATTGGGAGATGGTGATTATATAGTCATGGTGAATCAAGGATAGCAGGAACATGATTGTTGATCACACTGTTACAGTAGAAAATCAAATGGTAGTGATAGTGCACCCTCGCAAAACCAGAAACCAGCAAAGAACTGCTGCTAAACCCTTGAGAGAAATAGACAACTTAAATGCCGTTATTGACAAAAAAATGAGTTAAAGCTGGGGTTGCTCAAATAGCCCTGGAAAATCCGGATCTGTCTTATTTTTATCCAAATAATTATGACAAAAAAATTACACATTATACGCTATTTGAAAACAACAGCGCTTGACCTGCTGGTTGCCCAATTTTTTTGAATTATGATGTCATCAACATATCTTCCAATGCAAGACCTCCCACTGCTGAAAATATTCTTGGCAACCAATCAGATGTTAACAAACCTCATCTCATCACTATCCTGAAGCATCTTAAGACTTTCCCCATCCCACTCTAGAAACTTGTTTCTAGATAGCTTATTAACATTGAGAAAATAAAATCATCCAAGTTTCCCAAAAAATCATTATGCTAGACCACTTGGGCCTTCTGGTCCCAGCTGTGGATAGTTTAATTACCTCCTTCTTGATGTTGGCTACAGAGTTCCTCACTGTGCAGTGGCCTGCCCTGTACCTGGCTTTGCAATCATCATATTTTTCTGATTTACCTCTCAAAATGCTATTTCTCATTTCTGTGCTCATGTCAATGTTCCGCTATACCAATTTTGGTGCAAAATTAATCAGCCCCTCCTACTAATTTTGCTTGGTACTCTTAAAGCAGTTGACAATTTATTTGATTTATCTTCATCATTTATCTTTAAACAGTTCTGCTTGCCACTTTATTTTTACATATCTAGAAACCCTTTTAAACACTGCACATTGATAAACTACTTTTGGTTTTCTCAAATGGTGTCCAAAATTTTATCCTACCCCTTTGTCACCATCTGGTTTTTGTTGGCCACCATTTTTCATCCTGGTGTGTTGATTTGGATCACAGTGAAATGGATAATGATAACTAGTTTGCACCTCTACCAATTCTTTTGGTGCATTTGGTGCCTTAGTTGGCCCTCCTTTTTTCCCGCGCCTCCATCTTGGCACCACCTGCTAAGTTTTTCCGCAAGCTTGTCCATGTCCTGGGTGGCCCTGATGCTGTCTTCCCGTGCTTTGTGCAGGCCTTGCGCCACTGCATCACCTCTGCCATGCGTTTTTGCCCAAATCAGCTTGCTGCTGGCTGATGGAGAACGTTTTGCAAAACCCCAGCCTATTAGACAACATGATGCCCATAGCTGAGGCACTTGCGGCCTCGGATGACCAGCTTGCCTTCTGGACGGCTTACATTTTGTGTTTCTTTGTCTTTGTCAAGGCTTTCAGCTGCTTAGAAATTTTTTCATTTGCTTTCAGAAAGCGGCTGCTGATGTAACCTTACCTGAGTCAGCCAAAGTTGCCACTCTCAAAGTGGCGCTTGATTTGACTGGCGCTGACCTCCTGCCCTGGTCCAATCAGTTTATCACTTTAATTGACATGATTGAGCAACTTTGATCTTACTCTGCAAGCTCCCTTAAAGCTGTTTGGCCTTTGCCACTGAGCTCGAAAACGTCTTTTGCACCTGTTTTGCCTTTTGTTGTTACAGAGACGTCTTCTAGCGTTAATTTACACTTGACTGTTACAAATTCTACTGCAAGTACAGATAAACACAAGGTCATCAAATATGAATTAAAGAGAGTTGGTTCACCCCAGTTGCAGCCCAACACAGCCTCTAATTTATACATTCTGAACACTGTCAGTCCCAATTTTCATGAACCCAGAATGTCCTTCATAGATGATGCTTCTGCTACCCATGCATCACTGTTAAATTTGTTTTCCCCCACTACTTAGTCTACTGTGACTATTGGGGGCATGGTGAATCTCCTAGCTATTTTTCAGATGATTCACTTTTTGCTTATGAATTTAGTCCTGCCCAATCTGAAACTGTTGCCTTATGTGTTGATTAGGATGACCCAACACACACCGGAAGATTTACGCTGGCAAATATTCTAGGCGCTCTAAAATTGTTGCCCACATCCAGAATTGAAGATCCCATGACTATTTTTGACGCTGAATCTCCAAGCTTGGAGTCTTCATTATCTCTCACCACCTCAATGATCTCATATGACTTAATCAATAAAGAGTTTTCCAGGTACTTCTTGCTTTTGGTTAGCTTTCCCTTCTGCACACCTATGCATGTAGTTTATACGTTGGTGGACACTGGGGCCAAAGTCAATTTCATAAGCATCATTTTAGCTGAAAAGTTAGGCCTGGACTTATACCCTGGGGGGTTGGTTCAGGGAGGAAACTCTATCATGTTCCAATTCTTAGAAGTATCCAGACCTATAGTCTTTAAGATAGGCTCTCATACCTTCACCAAGAGATTTTGCGCGGTCAAGAACTTAGTGTATCCTGTTATTTTGGGAATTGGTTGGTGGAGAAAGTATTATGTTAAATGACACCTCAAATCAAACTCCCTGATTCTCACCCCCTCCCCAGGAGTATCATTTTCACTCTTCCTTCTGGACTCCACCCTCTGCGAGAAGGACACGAGCCTAGCCCTATGTGACCAAGTTGCACTACCTGCACCCCTAATCTCTCTACCCCCTGTGTTGTCCATCTGGAAGAGGTATTTGACCCTACAAGGGCCAATAGGCTGCCAAAGCACTTGCAATTTGATTTCTCCTTCCAACTCACAGTAGACCTGGTAAAGATCAACTTCCTAATCTACCTACTCACGTTGAAGAAAGAAGATGCACTGGACTCTTGGATTGATGAGATTCTTTCAAAAGGGTGGATAGTCACCTCCACCTCCCCAGTATGTGCTTCACTGTTGTTTTTGGAGAAGGCAGATGGTTCCCTATGTCCATATGTTGACTATAGCCTTTTGAATAATGTGACAGTGCCAGACTCCTATTTCACTCCATTAGAACCCCAAATTGCAAGATTTGTTGAAAAAGCCAGGGTCTTTTTAAAGCTATACTGTATAAATGCCTTTAATCAGGTGCACATTAAAGAAGGTCAGGAGTGGCTGCCGGCCTTCTGCTGCAGAAAAGGCATATTTCAGTTCAATGTCATGCCTTTTGGGTTAAAAAACGCTCCTGCATGCTTTCAGCAGTTGATAGATTTTACATTAGGGGACTTGGTGGGCACATGTGCAGTGACATACACGGATAACATCCTAGTTTACTCCCCAGATGAGGAGACCCACAAGACTCACCTGGCACAAGTGTCACAGAAACTTCTTGATGCAGACCTAACCATCAAGATAAGCAAGAGTAAATTCTTCTAAGAATCAGTATCATTTCTTGGAAACATAATACTCAAGGATGTTTACTTCATAATGCCTGATAAAGAAGCAGTTATCAGGGACTGGATGGTTTTCAGCACAATCACAGATCTGCAGAGATTTTTGGGCACCTGCACGTTCCTTAAAAAGTTCACTCCCCATCTTTCTAAACAAGCTGTCCCCATCTATAAAGAGGCCGCTCTGAAGGTGTTCACATGGTCTAAGGAATGCAACAACGCCTTTGAGTCTGTCAAAGCCTTATTTCTCTTGGCACCGGTCTTACAACATGCAGATCATGACCGCTCATTTATCCTTGCCTGTGATGCCTCCAATTTTGCTATTGCTGCCGCCCTCCTTCAAGAAGGTTCCAATGGATTGGAACGTCCTGTGGGATATTTTTTGCAAAAGATGACACCCAAAGAGCTGAACTATATGATTTATGATAAGGAGCTCATGGCAGTGGTGGAAGGTCTAGCCCATTGGCAACACCACTTGCAAGGGGAAAGGCATGAGGGCACAGTGCAGACTGACCATAAAGCTCTCCTATACTATTGCGCTCTCCACCTCCTCACCCCCTGCCAATCCCGGTGGCCCACTGAACTAGCTCGGTTCAGGCTCTCATATGAAGTCATCAAAGGCAAAGACAATCATTTGGCTGATTCATTGAGCCAGAATACGGCCCTGTACCCAGATCCCTTGAAGGTCTGTGAGTAGAACACACACACAACAATCCCTATTGAGCAGGTAAAAAGAAACCCAGAACCTCTCACTGTTCTTGCAGTGATCATGACGCCCACAGATAACCCAGCAATTACCCAAGACCCCCGCATCCTGGAAGGCACCTTGTTGGCCACAAGTAACCCCACATCACAAGAGCAGCCAACCTTGGAAGGGTCCCACCCATCTCCGCCATTTCTTAACCCCCAGCTCCTGGTCCCCAGTGAGGAAACACAACCCCTTTACACTCAAATTCTCCTTGCACAGCCCCTGTTTGCCTCATACCCTAAACTGATCAAGCTTGCCTTAGATAACAGAAGTTCCACATCACAAGGCTACTAAGAGAATGAGGGTGTGCTCCTTCATCAAGGCTTTTGGTGGGTCCCAGAGGGCCCTCTACAACTACAAGTCATCCAGGCTCATCATGACTCTCTTGCAGCGGGTCACCCCAGCAAGATAAGACAATAAAGTTGATCTGCCGCTCATACAGCTGGAAAGACATCACAGCTGATGTGGCTCGGTACACCAAGGACTTCCTCACCTGCTGCAGAGCCAAACCAAGCAGATTAGCTAAAGTGGGCCTCTTGGTTTTCTCACAAGAAGCTGACAGCTCCTGGACGTCCATCTCTGTGGACTTCATTGTACAGCTTCCCCCTTCTTGAGGTTATGACGCCATCATGATAGTGGTTGACTACTTTACCAAGTTTGCACACTTCATTCTGTGTGATACCAGAGTAACCACAGTTGATATGGTCCCCCTTTTCATTAACAATGTGTTTGCACTGTACGGCCTCCCCTAAGAGATAATCAGTGACCGTGGACCCCAGTTCAAAGCCCAGTTTTACAAAGGATTGATAGAAAACTTAGGAATACAACCATGTTGTTCAACAGCTTTTCACCCCCAGTAAGACAGACAAACAGAACAAGTGAACCAAACCTTGAAAACGTATCTCAGGTGCTACTTCACATCACATCATGACAATTGGGCAGACCTTCTCTCCCTAGCACAGTTTGCATATAAAAACTCAGCCCACAACTCAACTGGAGTATTGCCCTTCTATGCATCATATGATTATAACCCCACATTCAACGTAGGTTCTTGTCCTGCCTTCCTTACCCAAGCTGCAAACAACAAGCTATCCAAATAAGGGAAGTCCAGGAAGAGCTGAAGCTTACTTTGGCGTCTTCTGTGAGAGTTTACAAGGAATATGCTGACTGTAAGAGAAGAAAAGGCCCATTTTATCAACCAGGAGACCTGGTGATGCTAGACGCCTGGAACATCCGCCTCAAGGTCCCATGCCAAAAACTGGGCCCCAAAAGAAGTGGCCCATTTAAGGTTATCAACAAGGTATGCCCCTCTATGTACCATCTCAACCTACCTCCCACCATCTCAATCTATCCATTCTTCCATGAATCTCTCCTGACCTGATATACTGGCCTCATTTTCTCTCACCCTGAACCTCTACTAGTTAATGTGGACCTCGAGTACAAATTCAAAGCCATAGTGAGTTCCAAATATTGCAAACGCTCTTTCCAATACCTAATAGCCTGGAAAGGCTTCCCAGAATCAGACTATAGTTAGGTGCCTGCCAAAGAATGTGGCCATTGCTCCCAACTGATAGAAGAATATCACACTAAATTCCCCAATGCTCCTGGGCCCTCATCTAAACCAAAAGTTACCTCAGAGACTACCACCCTCTGCGCTAGGAAGTTACCAAATCCTCACAAGAACTATGCCCTAGCCAACGTGACCTCAGGTAGCATCCCCCTGTCAAAAGAGAAGAGGGGGATGTTACAATAGGAAATCAAATGATAGGGATAGTGTGCCCTCGCAAAACCAGAAACCAGCAAAGAACCGCCGCTAAACCCTTGAGAGAAATAGACAACTTAAATGCTGTTATTGACAAAAAATGGGTCAAAGCTGGGGTCCTCAAATAGCCCTGGACAATCTGGATCTGCCTTATTTTTATCCAAATAATTATGACAAGAAAATTACATGTTATACGCTATTTGGAAACAGCAGCGCTTGACCTGCTGGTTGCCCAATTTTTTTGAATTATGGCGTCATAAACATATCTTCCAATGCAGGACCTCCCACTGCTGAAAATATTCTTGGCAACCAATCAGATGTTGACAAACCTCACCTCATCACTATCCTGAAGCATCTTAAGACTTTCCCCATCCCACTCTAGAAACTTGTTTCTAGATAGCTTATTAACATTGAGAAAATAAAATCATCCAAGTTTCCCAAAAAATCATTATGCTAGACCACTTGGGCCTTCTGGTCCCAGTTGTGGATAGTTTAATTACCTCCTTCTTGATGTTGGCTACAGAGTTCCTCACCGTGCAGTGGCCTACCCTGTACCTGGCTTTGCAACCATCATATTTTTCTGATTTACCTCTCAAAATGCTATTTCTCATTTCTGTGCTCATGTCAATGTTCTGCTATACCAATTTTGGCGCAAAATTAATCAGCCCCTCTTATAATTTGGCTTGGTACTCTTAAAGTAGTTGAAAGTTTATTTGATTTATCCTCATCATTTATCTTTAAATTAGTTCTGCTTGTCACTTTATTTTTACACACACAGTTGCATGGTGAAGGGGGTGGCTTGATCCTGGTAATAAGTCAAGCGCCAAAATAAGTTATCCACCATAAGGGATCATAATTTGTTCATGTTGTTGGATTTGGCAATTTGAGTTGACTTCCTAGTCTGGCTTTGAGTGGCCAAGTAATTGGATTGTGGGTCACAAACCTGCTTGCTTGAAACCTTGCTGGCGGGTTGAGCCTACTGTTTTGACAATACATTATTCTTATTATTTCTGTTCTTTCTATTAGACTGTTGTCTTTCCCAATTCAAATAGTGAATCATCATTGGTTCAGTTGCAATAGTGGTAGCAGCGGTATCTTCACAAACTACCTAAAGAGAAATTTTCCCCAAGAAAGGACAGAGTACGGGCTGTATAACTACTCCCCATCAAGATACCTTCCTGCCAAACTCCAAAGGGAACATCCCAGACAGATACATTATTTAACAAGACCAGCTAGTTCTTAAAAGTGTTTACAATTAACTCCACCTTGGACAGTGTGACGCCAGTGTCACCCTGCCTCAGTTGGACCTTTCACAGTGCATGCTCAACCTCCAGCTGGAATCTTTTGCAGGTGGGGTCAAAGGAGCCAACATTGTCAGTTGGCTTCACTCTACCAAAACCTGCATCCATATCTTTCAAGTACCTGAGCTCATGTGGGTTGTCATGGCGTCTGGGTGCCTCACAGGGCCCGCCGCCATGTGGTTTACCAACTGGGCCAGCCAGGAAATTGAGGTCACCTGGGCAGCATTCAGGGATGCTGCAAAGTCCTGCTACAGCAAAACCTTCTTGCCTATTGTGGTGAGAACTCCCCTTCTGGAAATTAAGCAGACTGGATCTGTTCCTGAGTACCTTGCCGCCTGGCAACAAGCTCTTGCTGCCGCCCCAAAGCTGTGAGCAATGGAAATGCAATGCTACTCACTCTCATCATCAATGGGTTAAAAACCCATATCTGCAAGTGGGTCCCCGTAGGTTGCTGCACCTCCATTGATGACTGTTACAAAGCCATTGTGGAGGTCAACAACTAGGCTTTAATGGGTTTCTGCTGTACAAATGATGCACCACCTCAACCTCATGCAACACCTGGCAGTGCTCATAACCAAGTAGGCCGCTGTCAGCCCCGCCAGCAGGAAAATGGGATTAAACGCCCCCTCAAGGAGGAACTCCAGTTAGCACAGATCAAGAATCAGGGAAAAGCCTGGGGGTTGTAGCTAAAAGAGGTTTTACAACCTCACTCTCAATCCCTCCTCACCAAGAACACCTGCAACTACAATGTAAACAAAGTTGAAACCCTTGATGTCTTCCAGGTTCATAGTGACAACCCGGTACTTCAAGCGAGCCACTCCCTCAATAAAGTAACCCATAGTGCTTATTACTTTTGTTTCAGTGTAAATACCCACAAAATATTGATGGACACCAGAGCCAACCACACCATGGTTGACCAGGCATTTGCTGATTCCCAACAGTTAGACCGCGTGTCAAGCAGATTCAAGGCAGTACAAGTAGTTGACTCCTGTAGAGTAGAAATTACTCATAAAGCAGTACCCTTCTCTGTGAGGGTGGGGAATGTTCAGGTTAAGCTCTCTGGGCCAATCATGGCAGGGCTCAGCCACAATGTAATTGCTGGTCTTGACTGGCTTTGTCACAATTGTCCCTAAATCAACTGAGATACATCTGTTATCACCCTCAATAGAAATGAAGTGGGCTTTCAGATCTATCCTGTTAAAATGAACAAACTTATTCATGATAATGTTTTTTTCAGAATAACCAAAACAGGCTTGTACAATTTCAAGGGTAGAAACTAGACTTCAATCAATTCTCAGTTGAAGTTATCTGTGCTAAACCACCTGTGGCCCCTCCCTTGACCACTTCACCTACACCAGCGCTTGCCACACTCCTCAAGGAGTATAAGGATGTCTTCAGTGAAACACTGGACCAACTACCTTCTCTCCAGGAGATTCAGCATGCTGTACAACTTCAAGAGTTGTTACCCAAAGCACGTCCCTTATATTGTCTTACACCAAAAGAAAATGATACCCTCCGCCAGCACCTTGTGGACGCGCTTGACAAGGGCTTCATTTGACCCTCCCTCTCTCCATACAGAGCAGCTATCTTCTTTGTAGCCAAGAAGGATGGGTCTCTTTGCCTGGTAACAGATTACCGCGCCCTAAATGAGGTGACAGTTAAGAATAAGTACCACCTGCTGCTGATTGACAACCTGTTCAATACACTTGCAGGTGCGAAGGTCTTTAGCAAGATTGATCTAATTACAGGGTACAACTAGGTTTGCATTGCACCAGGGGATGAGGCAAAAACTTCCTTTTGCAAATGCTACAGGTTGTTTGAGTATCAGGTCATGAACTTCATAATGACCAACACTCCTTTTATCTTTGTCATGTTGATGAACAAAGTATTTGAGGAATTGATTGAGAAATGTGTGGTTGTGTACCTTGATGACATTAATGTCTTCAGTCAAAATCAAACCATGCACCTCCAACACCTCTGGGCTGTCCTCAACACTCTTTGGAAAAATCAACTAAAAGCTAAACCCTTCAAATGCAAGTTTCTCAAGTTGGAGCTCTTGTTCCTTGAGCACACCATCTCTGCCCAAGTAATGAAGCCTGACCCTGCCAAAATCAAGGCAATCACCAGTATGCCACCTCCCACTGATGTGGGCCAGGTGTGTACATTTTTAGGCATGGTTGCCTACGTGCGCAAGTTTATTGCCAATTGTGGGAGACTAATTGCACCTCTCACTGAGCTCTTAAACTCTAAACAGCGCTTCCATTGGACCCCCGTCAGATATCAAGCCTTTGAGATGTTAAAGCAAAGACTTACAACTGTGCCTATATTGCAGTTCCTCAATCAGAACTGCCACTACAAAATTTAGTGTCAGGAACCCATCAACTTGGAAACATACCACCTAAAAGGTGTATGGCCGCAGATGGGTTCAACCCTGTAATTAGAGAACCAATTGGAACAAAGACCATTACTATATGGAACAGTTCTCCAATAAGACAGTATTGACCCAGAAAGGAATTGAACCTTCCTAACATGAAGTAAGCTCCAAGATAACTTAGAAGGAAAACAGAAGCCAAGGGATGAAGTAAGGAAGGAGTGGGCAGACTGGCCCCCATGACATGCGGTTCCTCTGTGATGGGGGAATTCTGCGACAATGGAGTGGCGGTGTACCATATGCCTGGTATCACTTAGCGCCACAACTTGTCCAGGTAATTTGGGGGAGGTAAACCAGAATCTGCTCTGGTTCCAAAAGATATACTTGCAGTAAGGGACTGGACAAGGAGCAACCAAACCAACCATTTATACCCAAATGATCCCCATTGGGATGACTTGGGTAGAATCATGGTGTTTGATTTCAGGACTGGAGAGAAGGCAAAAGAATAAATCAAATAGGTAAAAAAATTGATTTTATTAACTGAACAATCAAACACCCTGACAGATGGAGCCTTTTATAGGCTGGTAAGGGCTGTTTGAACTGTAGTTTTAAGGGGAAATTGGAGAAATATTGGGGGGGGGGAATTGGGGAAAGAAACTTGGCAGGGGGAGCTTTGGCTTAAATTTTAAAAAAAGTCTTTTCAAAGCATATAACCAATGGCCCTGCTGAAACTTCTCCAACAGCTAGGTGTCATTTACCCCAGCTGTTGGGGAAGCAACAGATTGGAGGGCTTCTGGTTGTGCAATTGGATGGCCAGAAGAAGATAAACAACTGTTTACTTGATTTTTATCAAGTACAGAGCCTGGTTTAATGTTAATATAACCAGGATTCAAAACCGAAGTGAATTCAAATGTTCCTAATCCTGTCGCAGCCTCTGATTGGCTGCAGCAGGCATTCTCAAGTGGTGTAAAAGGTAACTTCAAATTTGATATATTAACTTTGTTTAGTCGTTCAATTGATGAGCGAGAGAGACCAGGTTTGATCCCTGTCTTCACCTGAAAGGTGGACACCAGACTTGATGAAATATCCTCAAAAGGTAATATAGAGCAAATACTACTAACTAATAAACAATTTATAGGAACTGGAGAATAATCCCAATTAAGAGAATTATTCCCAGACCCTGCCTCTATCAAGATTTCCTTGTTGATGTCAGGAAAGGCAGCAAATGTATTCCTGACAATACCCTCACCTAGGGAAAGCTCTCCTTGGGAATGAAACCTGGACAGGACCTGTTCACAGTTGGCAAGGTTCTCCACGGGTTTTCCAGAAATTTGACTCCTCTCCATAATTCAGCCATTTGACCAAGTATTGCACCTTGTCCTTGACTAGACAATGTACAATGATGTCCTCTACCTCCCATTCAAAGGTGTTTGAGACAATCTGCAGGTTGGGGTTACGTCCTGACAGAGAATCAGGGTTGCCCTCAAAGGGAGTAAGTAAAATCCACGTGGAATACATCATGTACACTGGAACCAGCTGGTAGCTCAAGTCAATAGTTCAGGCTGGAGAGGCGTTCCAGGACTCTGAGTGAACCAATCTTCTTGGGACCCAGTTTTTGCTTAGAATCTTCAACTTCAGGTTACGGGCATTGAGGTAGATGTAAGACCTCACAGGATATTCCTTCACTGGTGAACAGTGAGGGTCAGCATATTTCTTGTATTTGGACCTGGCCTTGGTGAGGAACTCAATAAGATTGGAGTGTACTTCCTTCATCCTGTTGGCTATCTCATCAGCTTGAGGGAAGGCTGATTCTTTGAGATTGGAGGGGAAGGACTCCAAGTCAAACCCAAAGTTGGCAAAGAAGGGAGACATATCAATTGAGCTATGGTGTGCAGTGTTATAACATAACTGGGCTAGATGGCAATAGTGGACCCAATTGTCCTGTCATGAATTTACATAATGTTGCAAGTATCCCTCCAGTACTTGATTCACGCGCTTGTTTTGCCCATCTGTTTGGGGGTGAAAAAAAGTGGATAAGTTCACTGTCACCCCCATATGGTCCATTAGAGCCTTCCAGAAATGGGAGGTGAATTGAACACCTCAATCTGAGACAATGTCCTTAGGAAGCCCATGTGTCATGCCCTGCCCCAAAGGGCAGGCTCTTTAAGTTATTGTATTTAATATTTTTCATTTGGTTTTAAAAACTTCCAGTTTTAAATATTTGGATTTTTGAATTGAAAGTTAATATTTAAGTATTTTAATTTCATTACCTTGTTTTTTTTGCTATTCACGTTCAAATTGTTGTTGTTGTTGCTTGCTCTGCTTTTCTCTATTCCTTATATATATTTCTACTTTAAAGTTAGAAAATTTCATCTATTATTTCCTTTCAAACTCCTGCTTACGTCTTTGCCGCTCTCCAGTTTCACGTTGCTGATCTGCAACTTCTGTTGAGCTGTGCGGCTCTTCTTTCTCCAGGTTCTTCTTGTGGCTTCCCCAGTTGCTCCTTTTTCTTGGCTGTTTCCCTCCTGCCAATCTTCACAAGGACTGAGAAGGACAAGTCTATATAATAAAGAACTTGTGAAGAGTAGGCTTTAAGCCAAAATTCTAAGTGATTTCTTCCCCTTCAACTTTATAAATTTTAAACTTCAATTTTGTCATTTTTAGAATTTTGTTTTCTTTAAATTCATTTTCTTAGTTTAATTTTTTCCTCAATGTTGCAACTGAACCAATGAGAGTTCAGTACTTGGAATTGGGGAAGACAACAGTTCAATAGAAAGGACAGAGTAATAAGAATAAGGTATTGGTTATTATAGAATATTGGGATTAATATACTATATGGGGAATGCCACAAGGGGGTGGCATAGTGGGAAGTTCCATGTAAGGTTTGAAGCCAAGGAATAACTTGTGCGGGAATCAGCAAGTCAAATTGACAGCACTCCTAATTAGGATGAAGTACCTGCCATTTGATGTTGCCATCAGATTAATCCATAACGTTAGATATGTCAAGGGGCAACTCATCAAGCGCCCCCTGTGTATTGTAAGATACGTTTGCAGGCAAGGCTGGAAACTTTGTTGCAACACCCCCCTTGCCCCCTGTTTGTTGTCAGACACCAGGACTGGAGTCTGCAGAAGGTCTGGGAAGGTCTGCACAAACAACCTTTGTGTGGGGATGGCGCAGCAGGGGCGCAAGCAATCATGGTGAAGCTTCTTGGTGTTCCCTTGGGCATCCTCAAGTTGATAGGTGTGGTTGTCATAGACTGCAGCTATCTTGAAGGGCCCTAGGTGTTTGGGTTCCAACTTGGAAGAATTGGGATTGAGGGTGTAGACGGGGTCACCTACAGTGTACCTATCTTTGTGGTGCTTTGTCCCTCCTGCAATCTGTTTGTGTTCAATTTCCCAGGCTTTGGCACGCCATTGATCCAGAGATGGGGTTGTTGTTAGGGGAGGCTTGTTGGGGACCTTGGACCGTAGCTTTTCCTGTTCAACTCCTGTCAGACTGTCAGGTGTTCCAAAGGCTAGGGTACTGGGACTAAACCCCGTGCCCCGGTTGATCCTTGCTTGAAGGATAAGTAGAGCGGTGGGCAGGTGTTCAGTCCATGTGGTGTTGGGGTGCTCTTGCAAGAGCTTGGAAATCAGTTGAACCAGTGAGCCATTTAACCGTTCCACACGTCTATTGGCTTGAGGATGGTAGGGGGTTGTAACTATACATTGAAGCACGTTCTTGGCGCAGTATGCTTTCATGACAAGCCCAACTAGTTTGGGACCGCCATCTGTGATGAGACGCTTTGGTCACCCAAAGCAGGCCACAATTTCTTTGCCAATAAAGCAGGTGATGGTGGTGGCAGTGTGGTTGGTTGTTGTCCAGGCCACTGGCCAACAAGTGAAGTAGTTGATGGCAGTGATAATGTACTTCTTCCCCAGTCTGTCTTTGGGGAGTGGCCCCACAATGTTAAGGGCCCACTGTTTGAAGGGTTCCATGGCCTCAATGAGCAGGACAGACTTGGGGGTGCAGGTTTGGATGTATTCTTCTTGCACAACACGCACATTTCAAGGAGGTCTAAGATGTCTTGACTCATGCGCGGCCACCAGACCTTACAATTCATGATCTCAAAGAGGTTACATCCTCTGATGCAACCCAGGGTTTGGTGGTAGTGCAATATGGTGTCCCCTTGTTGCGTGGTGGGAATGTAAGGCATCTTCTCATCTGTCTCTGCCCGGCGGCAGATGTTACCAGCATCAGTGGTGAACTGGCTTTTGTTGTCCTTCAACTTGGAGATGGTGACCAAGTTAAGGCCCTTGTAGCAGGTCGCTTCAGGGCGGAGGTAGAGCATGGGCCAATCCGGATCTAAACCATTATCCCCAGTGATGGACGCTACATAGAGTTGTGAAAGAGGTCAGCTGTGACCTGTTCTTTTCCAGGTTTGTACTCAATGCATAACTGATAGGGGGATAGACGCTCTACCCATCCTGATTGGCAGCGTGTCAGGTGAGACTGCGTGTTGAAGTACTGAAGTGACTTGTGGTCCATCAGAACGCGGGGTGGGAAGGTAGCACCTTCCAAGTAACAGCGCCACTTCTTGATGCAGTGTACAATGGCTGCCAATTTTTTATCATGGATGGAGTAGCCTTGTTATGAGCCAGTAAGTTTCCTGGACTCATAGGCCACAGGGAGAAAGACGCCATTGTCAGTTTCTATCCTTAGCACGCCCCCTATGCTCCTGTCAGAGGCATTATTCTCTAGTTTGTTTGTCGGTTTTGATTGGGGAACTGCAGGACTGGTGCAGTTGTGAGCCTTTGCTTTAACGTCTCAAAGGCTTGATCTCTGACAGAAGTCCAATGAAAGCGCTGCTTGGTATTGAGGAGCTCAGTGAGAGGTGCAATTAGTTCTCTGCAATTGGGGATGAACTTGCGCACATAGGCAACCATGCCCAAGAAGGTACGCACCTGGCCCACATTGGTGGGAGGTGGCATGTTGATGTTTGCCTTGATTTTGGCAGGGTCAGGCTTTATCCCTTGAGCAGAGATGGTGTGCCCAAGGAATAACAGCTCTGACTTGAGGAACTTGCATTTGGAGGGTTTAGCTTTTAGCTGGTTTTTCCAAAGGGAGTCAAGGACAGCACAGAGGTGTTGGAGGTGTGTGTTTTGGTCTTGACTGAAGACAATAATGTTGTCAAGGTACACAACCACACATTTCCAATAAGTTCCTCAAATTCTTTGTTCATCAACATGGCAAAGATGGAGGGAGCGTTGGTCATTCCAAAGTTCATGACAAAACAATCAAACAACCCTTAGTGTGTGCAGAAAGCAGTTTTTGCCTCATCCCCTGGTGCAATGCAGACCTGATTATACCCCATGATGAGATCAATCTTGCTAAAGACCTTTGCACCTGCAAGTGTGTCAAACAGGTTGTCAATCAGTGGCAGGGGATATTTATTCTTAACAGTCACCTTGTTTAAGGTGCAGTAGTCTGTGACCAAGCAAAGGGACCCGTACTTCTTGGCTACAAAGAAGACAGCAGCCCCTTATAGCAAGAGCAAGGGGCAGATGAAGCCCTTATTGAGCGCGTCCACAAGGTGCTGGTGGAGGGTTTCATCTTTCTTTGGTGTGAGACAGTATAATGGTTGTGCTTTGGGTAAGGATCCTTGAAGTTGTACAGCATGCTGGATCTTCTAGGAAGGAGGTAGTTGTTCAAGTGTCTCACTGAATACATCCTTGTACTCCTTGAGAAGGGCCGCAAGCGCTGGTGATTGTGATGATGACAAGGAAGGGACTGCTAGTGATTCAGCACGGATAACTTTGACTGAACACTGGTTGAAGTCTAGTTTCCCCCCTTGAAATTGTATGAGCCTGTCTCTGTTATTCTGACAAACACAGTATTGTGGAGTAACTTGCTCATTTCCACAGGGTAAATCTGGAACCCCACCCCATTCCTGTTGAGGGTGATGACAGAGGTATCCCAGTCAATGTAGGGGCGGTTGTGTTGTAGCCAGTTAAGACCAGCAATCACGTTGTGGCTGAGCCCGGCCATGATTGGTCCAGAGAGCTTAACCTGGACGTTCCCCATTCTCACAGAGAAGGATAGCATCTTGTGGATGATGGCCACTCTGCGGGAGTCAGCTACTTGTACAGCCTTGAATCTTCTGGGTACTTGGTCTAATTGTTGTGAGCCAGCAAACGCTTGGTCCACCATAGTGTGGTTGGCCCCAGTATCTACCAGTAATTTGTGGGTGTTCCCACGGAAACAGAAGGGATAAGACAAGTGTGTTACTTTATTTGAGGAGTGGCTTGCTTTTAATACAAGGCTGTCACTGAGGACTTGGAAGACGTCCAGGGTTTCAACTTTGTGAACGTTGTAGTCACAGAGATTCTTGGCAAGGGGGGCTTGAGAGAATAGGTCAGGTGGGGTCATAAGGCCTCTTGTCATTATAACCCCCAGGCTTTTCCTGGGTCCTCAATCTGTGCTAGCTGGAGCTCCCCCTTGCGGGGGCGTTTGGTCCCATTTTCCTGTTGACATGGTTGACAACAGCCTACTTGACTATGGCCATTGCCTGATGTTGTACGTGGTTGGGGTGAAGCGTCACTGGTACGGCAGAAGCCCATTGAGGCCTGGTTGTTAGCCTCCACAATGGCTTTATAGCAGTCATCAATGGAGGTACAGCAACCTACGGAGACCCACTTGCAGATATGGGGTTTTAACTCATTAACAATGAGGGTGAGTAACATTGCATTTCCGTTGGTCACAGCTTCTGGGTCGGCAGCAAGGGCTTGTTGCCAGGCAGCAAGGTACTCAGGAACAGAACCAGTTTGCTTGATTGCTAGAAGAGGAGTTCCCACAATAATGGGAGAGAAGGTTTCACTGTAACAGGACTTGGCGGCATCTCAAAATGCCGCCCAGGTAACGTCAAGTTCCTGGCTGGCCCAGTTGGTGAACCACACAGCGGCGGGCCCTGTGAGGCGCCCAGACGTGGTAGCAACCCACATGGGCTCCAGAACCTGGCAGATGCAAAGACAAGTTTCAGTAGACTGGAGCCAACTGACAATATTGGCCCCCTCAACGCCACCAGCAAAAGATTCTAACTGAAGGTTGAGCATGCGTTAGGACAGGTCTGACTGGGGCAGGGTGACGCTGGCGTCACGCTTCCCAAGGCGGAGCCAATTGTACACGCTGGTGAGAACTAACTGGTCTTGATAGATGCATACCCTTTGGGGATGTCCCCCTTGGGGATTGACAGGAAAGTCTCTTGTTGGGGAGTAGTTATACAGCCCGTACTCTGTTCTTTCTTGGGGAAAATTTCTCATTAGGTAGTTTGTGAAGATACTGCGGCTACCACTATTACAACTGAACCAATGATGATTAAGTATTTGAATTGGGGAAGACAACAGTCCAATAGAAAGGACAGAGTAATAAGAATAAGGTATTGTTTATTATAGAATATTGGGATTAATATACTATATGGGGAATGTCACAAGGGGGTGGCATAGTGGGAAGTTCCATGTAAGGTTTGAAGCTGAGGAATAACTCATGCAGGAATCAGCAAGTCAAATTGGCAGCGCTCCTAATTAGGATGAAGTACCCGCCATTTGATGTTGCCATCAGATTAATCCATAACATTAGATACGTCAAGGGACAACTCATTGAGCGCCCCCTGTGTATCATATTATATGTTAGCAGGCAAGGCTGGAAAATTGGTTGCAACATTAATCCAAATGGAACTTGTAAAACAACAAGCCTTAGGCTTGTTGTATCCATTTTTTTCCCTTAAGGAATCTTTCAATAATTATATGTATCAATTTGCAGATGGAGAATATCCTAATATTGATACCCTTTAGTTACAAATTGTTTACTATTGAACACTTTTGTCAGGGACCCACTTTGTGGGGAATAAACTTCCCAGCTGATGGGCCAAGGCCCCTACATTTAAGCCTGCTATGACCGAGACAATAGGAACTGTGACCATTGCAAGATGTCCAAGTTGTCCTAGATAAGTGAACCTTCCAAACATAGAACTGAATTGCCCAAGTAGATAGTAGCCCATCAAATACGTCAAGAGGTAAAATGAGGCGTAAGGTCTAACCAGAGTAGGTTCAGCAGATGGTGAAGCAAACAAGCGGCTATAGTGGAATTTACGTCCCCAATGTCCAGAAGAATATTTGAACCATTCATTGGCAAGGGATTCCTTCTGGTGGGCGTCATCTGAGGAGGAATTATACCAGTCTGTTGTTAGAGTTGGGGTTTCCAAGGTGTACACCTTGGTCAAGAAGTAGGCTAGAAACCAAGATAGGAAGAGAATCCCCATCATGGCTTCAGAAAAAGAGTGTTATCAAAATGGAGGAGTAGCTAGAAGAGTAATAATCTTTATTGTTAGAACATTTGAGAAAAAGGAAAGTTTAGAACTTATATAGCTTCAAGAAACAAGGCTGAACCTTTGAGAGGTGTTTGGGAAATGAATATGCTTTACCTTAAATCAATCATTTGATAAACCTGTCTAAGTGCAATTTAAGTATAAGCTTAATAGTTACCAAACTAATTTGATTGAAGCAGAGGGTCCAGAAAGACTTTATCATGATAAAGCAAATAAGCGGTGTAGATTTTGAAGATCCAATATTCTCAAGTACGGAGCCATGCCTAATACCAGAGAAAGCGGGTCCAGGGTAGTCTGGGAATATAGATGCAGCCAATCATACACTGAGTGGTAAGTGACGTGTTCCATATTCTTATTAACACTTTTGAATTCAAAAGGCTTACCAAAAACGAAAACTGATTGAATAACCCAATAATAAAAAGGTAAAACAAAGCTTTGTAAGGACTCAGTGTTAACAATCAATACATTTTTAGCGTCCTGGGTTCAAATCCAGGTCCTGGAGGGCTTAAACAAAACCGTACAGTTGTTGACTCTTTTGTGTGGTTTCTTTAAATGTTTGTCTTCAATCTCTTTGTTCTGGTGTTGATCTGGCAATATTTTTTTTCCAAGGCTGTAAATAAAAGACAGGTATTCAGGGAAGAAATCCCTGACAACTTTATTCTATCTTCTTTGCTTAGGGTTTTTAAACTCTATTACTCCATTTGTTACGCAATATAGGTTTTTAGCAGGTTTTTGTAAGATCATCTTACAGACAGTACCTACTTTCTTATATCTTCTAAATTTGAATCCCAACGCTTTGCATGCTTTAGTTTATAACCTTGCACCATTATGGGCAAGACCTTACAGGTAGTGCCAATTTTTGAACTGTTATCTGAGTTTTGTTGGCTAATAACACAGAAGCCGGTGTTGAAACTGCAGGCTCAACCCACCAGCAAGGTTCCAACCAAGCAGGTTTGAGACCTGCAATCTGATTACCCGGTCACTCAAAGCCAGACCCAGAAGTCAACTTGAATTACCAAATCAATCAAAATGAACAAATGATGATCCCTCACAGTGGATACCTTGATTTGGCGCTTGACTCATTAGCAGGATCAAGCCACCCCCTCTTTCATCCAGCCGTGTGATCACCAATCATGTTCTGGCTATCCATTGATTCACAATAGCTATATATTCACTATCTCACAATAAAGATTATTATCTATCCTCTAAATATTTTCCCCCTTGTACCTCTGCTAAAACAGCACAGTTACAACATTGGTAGCACAGGTAGGCTCTCCATCCTACCTTATCTTGAAAAATTCCGCCTGTTGCCCGCACACGCCGCAGCCAACAAATCCTCAACAGAATTATGTCTGGCCTCCCGTCTGACTGGACGCCGTACACTCCTGGTACTGAGATACCTGATGGTTTTGTTCTCTACCAAAACACGGTGATCCCGCTACCCGCCTTCAACGCCCTGTCTGCCCTAAGGTTCTTTCAGGCACCCTCATCAACGCCACAACCAGCAGACAAGACCACCATGTCTGCCTATGTTGCACAAAGTCTTTGCAGCGCCCCCTTGGAATCCTTTGCGGGAGCCAACAACAACAATGCTGCCACATGGATTCAGTCCTCCCAAAGCAAGTTGGCTCAGATGGAGTGCCCACAGCAGTTTTGGATTGCGGAGATTTCCATTTGTCTGACCCACAACGCTGGCACCTGGTGCAACAAGTGGCACAAAGAGCACACTGACAAGAACTGGGACACCTTTAAACAGAACTTCTTGGCAAGATTTGTGCTTAAGGATATGGCACTCATGATCATACGCCAAGTAAAGAACCTAACCCAGACAGGCACCATTAAAGAACTCACCCGCACCTGCAAGGAACTCTGTCTCTGTGCCCCATCCAACATGGCCTTTGACACCCCATCAACACACCTCATGTACTATAACGCTCTCAAGTTGTACAAGATGAGACATGTGAACCTGGACCAAGTTACCAACCTACAAAGCCTGTACTGTGAAGCAGAAAAAGCAGAACAAACCATCAACGCTCTGCACAAGGCACAGACTGGGAAACAGGAGAGACCCAAGGACTCACATTCAAGTGGGCGCTCCTCGCAACCACCTCCTGGAGGTAATGGTAACAACAACAACCACAAACCCACGGGATCAAATGGGAATGGGAATGGGAATGGAAATAACGGCCAATCAAATTGTACCCATTTCCATGTCACCGCCACCCAAGGCAACCAAGATGAGGGGAAAGCCCGGGGAGAGCACTAAGCAAGCCAAGCTCTCCCCACGCAACTCCTGACTTGCCCAACAATGAATACCAACCCAAGGACATGGACCAATGCCCAATGGTCCAAGTGCCCTTGGAAGACCTGGTACTATACACCATTGCCAGACATCCCAATAAATTGATGTCTTACCCTTTCTGCTTTTGCAGTTACACAGGCTCAGCACTCTTGGACTTGGGCACAGATTGAACCTTAGTCAACAGCAGCTTTGTGGATAAATTCAAGCTGGCCACTAATCCTTCACAGATTAAAAACGTGGTCCTGGCTGATGAACATCATATTGCCGTGACAAAAGAAACTGCTCCCCTTCTCTGTCATGCTCAAGAACCTCCACTCCACCATCCAAGGTCCCGTCATTGACTTCCCTAAGTTTGACATTGTACTGGGACTAGACTGGTTACAAAAGAACAACCTTCACATGGACTGGGCAACCTCAGTACTGATCATCAAGCGCAAAGGTGTCAACCACCAGATCTACCCTGACTCAGTAGACCAACTCCTACAAGACCACGTCTTTGTACACATCACGGAGACCTCAGATGAGAAGGAAACCCTAAAAGCTATTGACTGGGACTCCTGCCAGTATGAAATCATACACTTCAAGGACCACCAGGACGCCTCCACGCCGCAAGATTACAACATTGTGGCCTGTCACCCAGAAATCTTTGAGGAAGCGTTACCTGGGCTACCCCCTGAGAAACACATCCAACACTCTATCCAACTCAAGGGGGCCGTACCCAAGGCATGCCCCATTTATAGGCTGACCCCAAACAAGGACAACACCCTGTGCGCCTATCTCAAGGAGGCATTGGAAAAAGGACTTATCTGCCCCTCACAGTCTCCCTTTGGGGCCGCTGTATTCTTTGTGGCTAAAAAGGACGGTACCTTATGCCTGGTCACAGACTACTGCACCTTGAACAAAGTCACCATCAAGAATTGTTACCTATTACCATTTATCAACAATCTCTTTGACACCTTGGGAGGAGCCTCCATCTTCTCCAAGATTGACCTAACTGCAGGTTACAATCAAATTTTTATCAAGGAGGAAGACATCCCCAAGACAGCCTTCTGCACCAAGTACGGTTCCTAAAAATGTGTAGTACTCAACTTTGGCATAACCAATGCCCCGTCCACCTTTGTAACCTTCATGAACAAAGTGTTTGTGCCACACATAGGCAGACACGCCCTTGTGTACCTGGACGATATCATTGTTTTCAGCCCCTTGGTAGAACAGCATCACAAGGACCTGGAGGAAGACTTTGCAACCCTGGCACAACACAAACTGCTGGCTAAGCCCTCTAAATGCCAGTTCTTCCAGGAGCAACTACCTTTCTTAGGACACATAGTCTCAAAAGACGGCATCAAACCCAACAGTCAGAAGATACAAGCCATCTGCAAAATGCCACCTCCTAAGGACAAGTCAGAACTACACGCCTTCTTGG
This sequence comes from Entomophthora muscae, assembly GCA_014839935.2. Taxonomy (NCBI): domain Eukaryota; kingdom Fungi; phylum Entomophthoromycota; class Entomophthoromycetes; order Entomophthorales; family Entomophthoraceae; genus Entomophthora; species Entomophthora muscae. Next base: position 16,071 of record QTSX02004611.1, on the reverse strand, counting down.
GAATGGTGGCCTATGTACAATGTTTCATACCTGACTGCGGCGTCTTGACTGCCCCCTTGTCTGCCATAACAGGCGCCAAGTCCAAGTTTGTATGGACCCCCCAACGTGACCTCTGTTTCAGACGTCTCAAAGAAAAGCTCATGACAGCACCCATCTTACAATACCCCAAACGAGATGGAGAATATCAGATGGAAACCAACACTTCAGATGCATCCGTTGGGGGAGTACTGTGAATTAAGAATAGTGACAGTGACTTCCTGCCCATAGCCTACAAGTTGCGCAAGCTGACAGATGGCAAATGTCAATACCCTATCCACAACAAAGAACTACTGGCCATCATACACTGCCTAGTCAAATGGCGCTGTTACCTGGAACAGCAGGAAGCTTTCACAGCACTTATCAATCATAAGTTGCTCATCTATTTCAAGACACAGGAAAACTTGTCACACCACCAAGAGCAGTGGATGGAAATCCTAGAAAGATTTAACATGCTCATCCAATATAAGCCTCGGGCCAAACTTGCCATGGCAGACGCCCTGTCCCGCCTGTATGTCCGCGCTTCTAGGGGAGAGAATGGGCTCAACCCAGACTGGCCTCTCCTAGTGCTCCGTACAAAAGACAAAGGGTTCCCCGCAGGCACAACCAATATCACCAGAGAAACAGTCATCAAGAATGAACACCTCTTTGCTGATGTATACAGGACTCTTCACAGAAAGATGTCAGATGGCACAACCATTTCCTACATTCCCACACATCAACAAGTTGATACCATTCTTGGCTACCACAGAGATCTTGGACATACTAAGAGCCAAAATCTATATGAATTCCTAAAACATAAAGCCTGGTGGCCAACCTTATACTGCAATGTCCAGGAAGTGCTAGAACAGTGCGAGGTCTGCAAAAAGTTTGCCAGAAGCAAAACCCCGCCTAAGTCTGTACTCCCCATTCAAACCCAACTACTGTTCAAGGTATGGGCTCTGAACATTGTGGGCCCCATGCCAGGAAAGCACAACAACAAAAAATACATAATCACAGCCATCAATTTTGCAACAAGGTGGCCAGTAGCCCAAGCGGTGAAATTGCACACCTGTAACAACGTCCAACAATTCATTGGCAAGGAAATAATCAGTAAGTTTGGAAAGCCAGAACTCCTGATAACCAATAGGGGCAAAGAATCGACCTCCAAAAACACCAACGTGTACCTCGTCAAAAACGGGATCAAACACACCGTCACAACACCATACCATCCACAGGCCAATGGACGCGTAGAGCAGCTTAATGGTAGCCTTGTGCAAGCCTTAGCCAAACTCACCGCCGGGAGACCTGAAGACTGGTATAAGCAGCTACTGACTGCATTACTTGTGTGCCAAACCCGAGTGAACAGATCCACAGGGAAAAGCCCGTTTGAACTAGTATACAGCACACAGCCTAATATCATTCAAGAATTGACAGGACCCAAACTGGAAATCCCAAGTCAAGTCCCCCTTGCTCTGATCCTCAAGTAATAGAGGCCAACAGCAAACAAGCAGCCAAAGAAAAAGAACACTTACAAAAAACCTTTGTACCCATCTGCCAGAGACATGAAGTTGGGGACAAAGTCTGGGTCATGAATGTTGACAAAAGCAAGTTACAACCCAAAAAAGTAGGGACAGCAATAATCCTAAAGGTAAACAACAATAACACTTACCTCATGCAAGGGCTCGGGAAATGCAAGCAAGACAAGACGTTACACCATGACTGCCTACAACCTTGCAAAGCAAAAGAGAAACAACATGAAACTGCCCTGCCTGCCACCAAACAACAACTGGTTCAATATGGCGCCCGGGCTCCTGACAACTTCCCCAACAACCTGCCTCCTGAGGAGGCCAACTTTCAGCTGGGGTGTGTGTCAAAACCGCAGGCTCAACCCGCCAGCAAGGTTCCAACCAAGCAGGTTTGTGACCCGCAATCCAATTACCCGGTCACTTGAAGCCAGACCTGGAAGTCAACTTGAATTACCAAATCAATCAACATGAACAAATGATGATCCCACACGGTGGATACCTCAATTTGGCGCTTGACTCATTAGCAGGATCAAGCCACCCCCTCTTTCATCCAGCCGTGTGATCACCAATCATGTTCCTGCTATCCATTGATTCACAATTGCTATATAATCACTATCTCACAATAAAGATTATTATCTATCCTCTAAATATTTTCCCCCTTGTAACTCTGCTAAAACAGCACAGTTACAACAACAGGGTAACCCCTGATATTTCCAGAGAACTTAGAAGGGAGTCATCAATAAAGTTTCCCATATCTCCAGTATCTAGAAGGGCCAGTGTTGAAAGTTTCACATGAATTGAGGTGATTATCACGGGAAAGGTGGCATAGGAATTAATGGTGGCTTTATTGGAATCAAAGGCAGCAAGGAACGCAGAAGGATGTTGCTAGACAAGGTTTAATGCAAAGAAGTCCTTTGTATCAGAAAGCCAGTTGTAAGTAGAGGCCTTGGGCGGCTTGGGGTGAGGTACGGCCGAGCCAGTGGGTAGGGCCCATCATAGAATGGGTGCTAACTTGATAATATAAGATACAGATTGCCCAAGTAAGGACCAAAGTCTGGAGTTGGGGACCATGGAATCTATCAATCCTGTCAAAGTAATGTAGAGTACTCCAAACAGTTGGGTAGAGGTGGTCTCGGCTGCGGCAGTGGGTTCCAACAGGAAGTCTGGTTGTGGTGTTAAAGGAGGAGTCATAGGAACAAAGTAGGCAGGCAGGTAATTGTACTTGTCTTTGAACAGTAAGGGCGGGATCTTGACCCTCTATCCTTTGCTTCCTATGTACTTGGTACTTCTAGTCCTTGCCAAAGGGTCAGCAATGATGATGGTTTCCAAGTTGTACTCTAAATAGGCTGGGTTGGGGGGTATTCAGTAAAATGCACAGGTCCAAAGGGGGCTCCCGGGGGACAGTATAATGCCTGGGACAATTTAGCAGGTTGGTCTTGGGGGAGGGCAGCGGCCTGGTGGTCTACTTGACTGGAATTAGATGGAAGATCACTAAGACTAGATAGTGTAAGATTTTTTTGAACCAAAGGCTCATAAACTTTATTATCAAAAATGACAATGGGGGTTTTGCCGTACTGCCAGGGTTTTTATACCCTGGGACTTTGCTTCTTTGATTTTTGCAGGGTTCAGGTTTGCAGACAAGGCACTGGCAGGGCGTGGGTCTTGGCTTGGGCTCTTGAGGGCGGCAGATCCAGGTTGTGCTTGTTCTGGCAAATTGGGAAGGCAATGCTTTGTTTTGCTGCCATTGTTTGCTATGTCACCTGAGTAGTCCAATTGCACTACCCCTTCTGGGCAGGAGACTGACAGTTGCTGGTGGCCATTGGTAAGGTTAAAAATAGGTTTTGTCTTAACCTCCTTAAGGCAAGTTGCAACCTCTGCATAGGTTTGGGTCTTTGGTGGCCCAAGGTTGGCATCAATCTGATGACTATTTGGGGAATTGTCTCTGGGGGGCTGGCGGGTCTTGGAGTAACTTGTTAACTCGGGTTTGCAATTTAACAAGCGGGCAGTCCCCTGTCCACTTTGTGTGACTTGAGTGATCTTTGGAGGGTCCTCTGTAGTAGGCCAGTGGAACAGGAGTAATTTACCAATTTGAGCCCGTCTTTTAACGGATTGGCGGGTCCTGGACTGGTCTGGTGGGTTGGATCCGCCTCCTGGGAACCGGGGTTTAACTCTTGGGTTTTCAATACAAGTATTGAAATGTCATTCATGACATCATCCCCTTTCTTCCCTGGGGTCCCTTCTTTCCTGGCCTTCTTCTCAAGGTATTGTTGGATTGCTAGTTGGGCATTGGGTAGGTTGCTTAATGGTTCACAGGTGCTTTCCTTGGGTGGGTATCCCTTCCACTTGACGTAGTACTGGAGGGTTTTATAATGCGCACGGTCTCCATGAACATATTCAACTTTGTATTCTTCAGAGCGTCCTACTTGGATGGTAGGGGGTTCAGTCTTGAGTTTCTGGTGGGGGAGTGAGTTTATCTCTTTCTTAAATAGAAGCACATGGTGGAAGACGTTGTGTATTTTCCACAAGGGGGTAATTTTAGTTCAAATGCTACTTCACCCACTAGTTTAGTGATCTTGTAGGGGCTGCTTCTTCTGTGGGCTAACTTCTGACAGGGAACAGTCAGAGGCACGTTACAAGAGTCCAGATAGTCATTGTCCCCTACCTTCAATGGTTTCCCGGGAATTCTCTTTTTGTTGGCAAAAGCCTTATAAGTCTGGACAGCGCGGGTCATATTCTTCAAACAGGTTTATTGGGTGTTGTGTATCTGTTCAATCCAGGTTTGTCCTGATGGGTTTATTTCCTTACTGCCAATGCTGGGATCCCGGGATGGGTCAAATCCATAATTGGCCTTGAAGGGGGACATTCCCGTGGAGACGTGGTCTTTACTGTTGTAGGTATACTGTGCCATGGGTAGCATCTTGGCCCAGTTATCCCGGTTGGCATTGGCATATCATCATAGGTATTGTTCAAGTATTTGGTTCACACGTTCAGTCTGGCTGTTGGTCTGTGGGTGGTAGGAGGTTGATATGCAGTGCTTTACCCCCAAGTCCTTCATCACCTGAGTCCAGTATTTGGAGGTGAATTGTGGTCCTCTATCAGTGATGATTTCTGATGGAGTGCTGTGTTGAGTTAGGATGCGGTTGTGGAAATGTCTAGCTGTCTCCGCGGCGGTGCAGTGAGTAGTGATAGGGACAAAGTAGGTCATCTTAGTAAACCTATCTACCATGACCAGGATGGCGTTAAACACATTGAAGGGAGGCAGTTCTACAATATAGTCCATTGAAACAGACTGCCAGGGCCCCGCAGGTATGTCTAGCAACCTCAGCAGGCCTTCAGGTTTGGATCTACGGGTTTTGGTTCTTCCACATGTCTCACAGCTTTTGATGTAGGCGGCCACATCTTTGTCCAGTTGGGGCCAAGCGTAATTCTTCTTGATTCCTCAGAGTGTCTTGAGTCTGCCAGGGTGGCCAGCCATCTCTGAGTTGTGATAGTCAATGAGTACTTTGGTCCTTGTTTCACCTTCTGGTACATAGATCTGGTTGTGTAATAGCAGGGTGGATCCTTTCAGCAAGAATTCTTTCTTGTGGTGGCGGCTCTCTGAGTCTGAGGTCAAGTCAGCAACAAGGTCTGCTGAGTATTTGTCTTGTTTCTGCGCCTCAATTATGTCAGGTTTGCAGGCCATGATTTTCATGTACATCAGTTGGATGCCTAGGCTGGCTGGGTCAAGGAGTACATGTGTGTTGTGGTTCTTAGTTTCTGTAGAGAAAGGAATCAGATCAGCTCTTCTACTCAGGGCGTCAGGTATCATGTTCACCTTCCCAGGCTTGTAGTCAATGGTCAAGGTATAGTCAGCCAGTTCCAAGGCCCATCTGGCCTGCCTCTGGTTTAGCTGTCTGGGTTTAAAGAAGTAAACCAAGTTTTTGTGGTTGGTTAAGACTTTTACTGGAAATTTGGCACCACATAGGTACCAGCGCCAATGTTTCAGGGTCTTCATTATTGCAAGCATCTCCTTGTTGTAGATTGGGTAGTTTCCTTCAGCAGGCAGCATCTTCTTGGAGTAATATGCTACAGGATGTAGCATACCATCCCCTCCTTCCTGAAGAAGGACCCCACTCACCGCAAAGTTGGACGTGTTGGTTTCCAGCACAAATGGCTTGGATGGGTTGGGCATGGCCAGGACAGGGGCAGAGGTGAAAGCAAGCTTCAGGGCCTCAAATGCTGATGTGCACTTGTCAGTCCAAGTAAAGGTAACCTTGCCAGAGCAAAGGCGGGTCAGGGGCAAGGTAATCAGAGAAAATATTTTGGATGAAAATCCCTGCAATAATTTGCCAGGCCCAAAAAACTTCTCACATCTTTCCTGCATTTAGGCACCAGCCAAATGTTACTGCTTCTACTTTGTCCTGTGCCATGGCAAACCCGCTGGTCTTCACAACATATCCCAGGAACTCAACTTTAGACTGGAAGAATTCACACTTTTTAAGCTTAGCATGTAAGTTTGCTTGGGAGAGTTTTTCTAGTATAAGGTCCAGGTGGTGCAGGTGTTCCTTGTGGGTCTTGCTGTAGATGAGGATGTTGTCAATGTAGGCCATGCAGAACTGGTTGAGGTATTCACCAATTACTGTGTTTATCATGCGCTGGAAGGTGCTGAGGGCGTTGCATAGTCCAAATGGCATCACCAGGTATTCATAGAGTCCATACCTGGTCTTGAACACCGTTTTGTATTTGTTGCCCTCTTTGATTTGGATTTGGTTGAACACATCTCTTAGGTCAATTTTTGAGTACACCTGGGCTCCAGTTAGTACGTTGCAAAGGTCATTGGCGTTGGGGATGAGATAGAGGTTCTTCACAGTGATATCATTCAGCTTCTGGTAGTTCACGCAGGGACCCATTCTGCCATCTTTCTTCCCTACAAACAGCATCGGTGACAAGCACGGGGCCTTCAAAACTTGGATGAAACCCTTTTTTGTCATATCCTCCAGGTAAGCTTTCAAGGCCACCTGTTCTCAGTGGTTGCAACTATAGATGGGGCTGTGGTGTGGTTGGGTACCTGGTAGTAGTTCTATAGCGTGGTTGTATATTGAGTGGCTGAGTATTTTTGTGGCTTCTTCTTTGCTAAATACGTGGTTCCACTTTTGCAGGGGAATAGGCAGTGTCCTGACGCTGGATTCCATCCTTATGGTTAAGAGTCTGTTAGTCAGGGTTCTGCTGGGGCTCATACAGAACGGAACAGTATCACAAGATTCAGGTTGTCCCAAGGTGGCGGTCTGCTCACAATAATTTAGAATCAGACCATGTCTGTTGGACCATGAGTCCCCCAGTACTAGAGGATGGGGCAATCCCTGTAAGAGGATCAAGGGGGTTGGGTATACGTTCTGTCCAATTTCCAAGGGAAGTTCCTGTTTACACTTGTAGCCGGTGTCCAGGGAACTTTTTCCCATGGTTACTTGTAGGCTGTGCTCCAAAGCTGTTAGTCCTAGTTCCTTTGTCAGGTTGGCATCAATGAAGCTTTCATTGGCTCCTGTGTCAATAAAGGCCTCTATCTGACGCTTGATTCCCATACAGTCTATGGTCACTTGGATGAATTTATAAGATTGCACAGAGGTGTTTATTTTCACCAAGGATACAGAAGGTGTATTCTTCTTAGGGCATGCTCTGGTTAGATGCCCGGCCTCATGGCAGTAGAAACATAACCCATCTTGATAGTGGTGTTGTAACTCATCAGGGGACATTCCAGGTCAATTGGGCGTCATGGCTCTGCCAGCTCAGGTAGGGTTCACGTTCTGTCCTTCTTGGTTTAGACTCAGGCCTTTGCATAGGGGCAGTAATTCCTCTAGGCTCAGTGTAGGCAGGTGGTGCTTCAACAGGTCTTTAATGGCTGCATTAACTCCCTTTTGGAAGATAATGGCAGATAATTCATCTTCAAGTTGGGTGAGCGTTTTCAGTTTAAGGAACTTGTCAATATAGGCTTGGATAGGGCGGTTTGCTTGTTGGATCTCTAACATAGAGTTCAGCGTGTAGTATCTGTTGTCTTGGTCATTGCCAGTGCTCATGAGTTCAGCTTCAAATATCAAATAGTCAAGGCAAAATTCAACATCTTCAGTGATGGCCTTCCTGAACTAATCCAGTGCGTCTCCTGATAGCATGGCGGCCACCCCCAAGACTTTTGCAGTGTCACTGATGTAGGCGTTGGCGTTGGTTTGGAAGTGGAGGCGGAGGACTGGCATGGCTTGGCAGGCTTCTTCTAAGGTGAGTTTGCCCATCTGGGGCATATTCACCTTGGTTGTGGTCTGGTTCACTATCACATTTTGCACTTGTGATGTGGCTGTGTTCTGGGGCTCTGCACCAGGTGCAGGGTCTTTCAATTCTTTGGCGGGTTGGTTCTTCATCCATGGGAGTATCAGGGAGGTAATTGCCTTATGAGTGTAATAAGTGATTATCACAAAAAAGAGCATACAAGTTGCCTCAAGTGTTAATAACATCTTGGGGCCCAGGTTACCGTGTTTGTAAAAGATTGTCATAATTTCAGGAAGCCAGTTGTAAGTAGAGGCCTTGGGCGGCTCAGGGTGAGGTACGTCCAAGCTGGCGGGTAGGGCCCACCATAGAACAGGTGCTAACTTGATAATATAAGATACAGATTGCCCGAGTAAGGATCAAGGTCTGGAGTTGGGGACCATGGAATCTACCAATCCTGTCAAAGTAATGTAGAGTACTCCAAACAGTTGGGTAGAGGTGGTCTTGGCTGCGGCAGTGGGTTCCAACAGGAAGTCTGGTTGTGGTGTTAAAGGAGGAATCATAGGAACAAAGTAGGCAGGCAGGTAATTGTACTTGTCTTTGAACAGTAAGGGCGGGATCTTGACCCTCTTTTCTTTGTGTCCTATGTACTTGGTACTTCTAGTCCTTGCCAAAGGGTTGGCAATGAGGATGGTTTCCAAGTTGTACTCTGAATAGGCCAGGTTGGGGGGGGCATTCAGTAAAATGCACAGGTCTAAAGGGGGCTCCCGGGGGACGGTATAATGCCTGGGACAATTTGGCAGGTTGGTCTTGGGGGAGGGCAGCGGCCTGGTGGTCTACTTGACTGGAATTAGATGGAAGATCACTAAGACTAGATAGGGTAAGATTTGTTCAAACCAAAGGTTCATAAACTTTATTATCAAAAAATGACAATGGGGGTTTTGCCGTACCGTCAGGGTTTTTATACCCTGGGACTTTGCTTCTTCAATTTCCGCAGGGTTCAGGTTCACAGACAAGGCACTGGCAGGGCGTGGGTCTTGGCTTGGGCTCTTGAGGGCGGCAGATCCAGGTTGTGCTTGTTCTGGCAAATTGGGAAGGCAATGATTTGTTTTGCTGCCATTGTTTGCTATGTCACCTGAGTAGTCCAATTGCACTACCCCTTCTGGGCGGGAGACTGGCAGTTGCTGGTGGCCATTGGCAAGGTTAAAAATAGGTTTTGTCTTAACCTCCTTAAGGCAAGTTGCAACCTCTGCATAGGTTTGGGTCTTTGGTGGCCCAAGGTTGGCATCAATCTGATGACTATTTGGGGAATTGTCTCTGGGGGGCTGGCAGGTCTCAGAGTAACTTGTTAACTCAGGTTTGCAATTTAACAAGCGGGCAGTCCCCTGTCCACTTTGTGTGACTTGAGTGATCTTTGGAGGGTCCTCTGTAGTAGGCTGGTGGAACGTGGAGTAATTTACTAATTTGAGCCCATCTTTTAACAGATTGGCAGGTCCTGGACTGGTCTGGCGGATTGGATCTGCCTCCTGGGAACCGGGGTTTAACTCTTGGGTTGTCAATACAAGTATTGAAATGTCATTCATGACATTTTGCTTGATGCCCCTTCTTCCCACAATAGAGGCAGCATCCTTTGTCCACGTGTTGTTTACGCTTGGCCTTGGATAGCTGATATCCACTTCCCTCCTTGGGAACCAACCCTGCTGGGAGGGTATTGGTCCCAAGGATCTTCTGGGAAATGATGGGTTTGGAAGGATTGGGTTTCCAGGCTGGGAATTGTTTAACTTGGGGGGCCCAATAAAGGATTTCTTGGGTAAGCTTGTTGTAGGTGTTGGGTAGGATGTGATGAGCTAAGAAAGCCTTCATGTCCGTAGATAAGTGTTTCTACAGCATATAACAGCTTTATTTGTTGTCCATGCCAATGGCATAGTTGAGACAGGTGAACTCCTCAAGGAACTCACTTGTAGCCATCTTGCTCTGATAAAGGCTAGAGATCTGGTCACAAAGCTCCTCTTTAGACAAGGCTGGCAAAATTATAGAGAGAAGGGAATCACAAAAGGTAGGGTAATTGTGAAGAAGCTTCTCTCCCTTCAGGGTAGACTTGGCATACCATTATTGGGCCTTCCCTTGTAGCTGCTTGGCTACATGATTTATCTTCTGAGTGTTGGTGTGGAATTAGTCTGGGGACGTGTCAAAGAGGGATTGGGAAAAGGCCAAAAGCATTAGGATTTCATTAGACTCCATGTCCTCCAACTGGATAGACAAGATGTTGTTCAAGACCACAGTCTGAACCTGGTTTTGAAGTGGCTTTGGATTACCATGTTTAGACTTGGCTTGGTGGTAGGATCTGGTGATAAGAACAGTGATGGTACAGACCAAGACAAGGGAAAAAACCAAGGGCAAGGTTTTAACTAACCCTAGCTGGAATTCCATTTCAACAGATTTGGTTTGTTTTGAGCTCCCAAAAAGAGCCTCAAAAATGGGTTCAGTTAAACTGTCAGAAACCCATCCGCTTGGAAACATACCATCTAAAAGGTGTATGGCTGTGGATGGGTTCAACCCTGTGATTAGAGAACCAATTGGAACAGAGACCATCCCCATATGGAACAGTTCTCCAATAAGACAGTATTGACCCAGAAAGGGATTGAATTTTCCCAACATGAAGTAAGCTCCAGGATAACTTAGAAAGAAAACAGAAGCCAAGGGATGAAGTAAGGAAGGAGTGGGCAGACTGGCCCCCATGACCTGTGGTTCCTCTGTGATGGGGGGATTCTGCAACAATGGAGTGGCGGTGTACCATATGCCTGGTATCACTTAGCACCACAACTTGTCCAGGTAATTTGGGGGAGGTAAACCAGAATCTGCTCTGGTTCCAAAAGATATACTTGCAGTAAGGGACTGGACAAGGAGCAACCAAACCAACCATTTATACCCAAATGGTCCCCATTGGGATGACTTGGGTAGCATCATGGTGTTTGATTTCAGGACTGGAGAGCAGACAAAAGAATAAATCAAATAGGTAAGAAAATTGATTTTATTAACTGAACAATCAAACACCCTGGCAGATGGAGCCTTTTATAGGCTGGTAAGGGCGATTTGAACTGTAGTTTTAAGGGGAAATTGGAGAAATCTTGGGGGGATTGGGGAAAGAAACTTGGCAGGGGGAGCTTTGGCTTGAATTTTTAAAAAAGTTATTTCAAAGCATATAACCAATGAGCCCTACTGAAACTTCTCCAACAGCTAGGTATCATTTACCCCAGCTATTGGGGAAGAAACAGATTGGAGGGCTTCTGGTTGTGCGATTGGATGGCCAGAAGAAGATAAACAACTGTTTACTTGATTTTTATCAAATACAGAGCCTGGTTTAACGTTAATATAACCAGGATTCAAAACCAAAGCAAATAAAAACACTCCTAATCTTGTTGCAGCCTCTGATTGGCTGCAGCAGGCATTCTCAAGCTGTGCAAAAGGTAACTTTGAATTCAATATATTAACTTTGTTTAGGTGTTCAATTAATGAGCAAGAAAGACCGGGTTTGATCCCTGTCTTCACCTGAAAGGTGGACACCAGACTTGATGAAATATCCTCAAAAGGTAATATAGAGCAAATACTACTAACTATTAAACCATTTATAGGAACTAGTGAAAAATCCCAATTAAGAGAAGTATTACCAGACCCTGCCTCTATCAAGATTTCCTTTTTTGTTGTCAGGAAAGGCAGCAAATGCATTCCTGACATCAAGACTGATGCCTCTGACAGGGCCATAGGGGGTGTACTATGGGTAGAAACCAACAATGGTGTCTTTCTTCCCGTGGCATATGATTCCAAGAAGCTTACAAACTCAGACAATATTACCCTATACATGGTAAAGAATTGGCGGCAATTGTACACTGCGTTGAGAAACAACGCTGTTACCTGGAAGTGGCTACCTTTTCACCCTGCGTCCTGAAAGGTCACAAGTCACTCCAATACTTCAACACACAGTCCCACTTGACACGCCGCCAGGCAGGCTGGTTTTAATGCCTATCCCCCTATCAGTTGTGCATCAAGTACAAGCCTGGAAAAGAACTGGTCACAGCTGACGCTCTTTCATGACTCTACATAGCGTCCATCACTGGGGGTAATGGTTTAGATCCAGATTGGCCCATGCTCTACCTCTGCCCTGAAGCAACCTGCTACAAGGGCCTTAACTTGGTCACCATCTCCAAGTTGAAGAACAACAAAAGCCAGTTCACCACTGATGCTGGTAACATCTGCTGCCGGGCAGAGACAGATGAGAAGACGCCTTACATTCCCACCACGCAACAAGGGGACACCATATTGCACTACCACCAAGCCCTGGGTCACATCAGAGGATGTAACCTCTTCAAGATCATGAAACATAAGGTTTGGTGGCTGTGTATGCGCCAAGACATCTTGGACCTCTTCAAAAGATGTGTGCTTTACGAAAAGAATACATCCAAACCTGCACCCCCAAGTCTGTCCTGCCCATCAAGGCCATGAAACCATTTGAAAAGTGGGCCCTTGATGTGGTGGGGCCCCTTCCTGAAGACAGACTGGGAAAGAAATACATCATAACTGACATTGACTACTTCACTTGTTGGCCAGTGGCCTGGGAGACAACTAACCACACTGCCACCACCATCACCCACTTTATTGGCAAGGAAATTGTGGCCCACTTTGGGCGGCCTAAGCGTCTTATCACAGATGATGGCCCTGAACTTGTTAGACAGGTCATGAAGGTGTACTGTGCCAAGAATGCCCTCCAACAGATAGTTATCACCTCCTATCATCCACAAGCCAATGAGATCTAGAGCAATTAAACTGGCTCACTGATCCAACTGATTGCCAAGCTCTCACAGGAGTACCCAATACCGTGTGAACTGAACACTTGCCCACCGCTCTACTTATTTTATGAGCAATAATTAACCAAGGTAATGGGTTCAGCCCCAGCACTTTGGCCTTTTGAGCGCCTGACAGGAGTTAAATAGGGGAAGTTACGGTCTAAAGTTCCCAGAAAGCCCCCCTGTTGATAACTCTATCTCTAAACCAATGGCGTGCCAAAGCCTGAGAGATTGAACACAAACAAATTGAAGGAGGGACAAAGCACCTTGAAGCCAGGTACACTATAGGTGACTCTGTCTACATCCTCAACCCCAATTTGGCCAAGTTGGAACCCAACCACCTAGGGCCCTTCAAGATAGCTATGGTCTATGACAATCACACCTATCAGCTTGAGGATGCCCAAGGAAACACTAAGAAGCTCCACCACAATTGCTTGTGCCCCTGCCGTGCCATCCCCACACAAAGGTTGTTTGTGTGGAACTTCCCAGATTTTCTGCAGACTCCAATCCTGGTGTCTGAAAACAAGCAGGGGGCAAGGGGGGTGTTGCAAATGAGTTTCCAGACTTGCCAGCCAATGTATCTTACAATACACAGGGGGCGCTCAATGAGTCACCCCTTGATGTATCTAACAACATGAACCAATCTGATGGCAATGTCAAATTGTGGGCACTTTCTCCTGATTAGGAGCGCTACCAATTTGACCTGCTGTTCCCCGCATAAGTTATTCCTTGTCTCCAATCCTTACATAGAACATGCCACCATGCCACCCGTTTGTGGCTGTGTGGCTTTCCTAATATAGTATATTAATCACAATATTCTACAATAAACTATACCTTATTCTTATTATTCCTGTCCTTTCTATTGGACTGTTGTATTCCCCAATTCAAATACTGAATCATCATTAGTTCAGTTGCAACACCCAGAAGGAGGCACAGTCCTGCAGCCCAACCCTATGACCATAAATCTAGAGCAAGATAATCAAGTAGCCAATTTGAGATATCTGACCAATGAAAGAACTCCCAGCCCAGGTGCCATTTTGCCACTTTTGAATCAGAGAACCCAGATCCCCCAGGCCCACTTTTCCCAATGCCCTGATGACCCCCCCCCCATGGAAAATATTAAGTTTGGAAGTGGGGTGCTATATAGACCAAAGAACCCCACACTCCAAACTTATTGCCATTTTTTAATAAAGGTTATATTATTTTGGCTTACATAGCTACTGCCTTTAATTTGCCTTTTCCATCAATTAAATTAGTACAAGATCTGGCACTCTTGCCCCTCTGCCTGCAGATTCCCGTCCTTCAGGTGATTCCTTTGGCCTCATCCACTTCACAGAGTACCCTCTGAAGCCTGAATATAAGGATTTCACGCCAGAAAAGATCCTCAAACTAGATCTTTTGGCCCACATACAATCCACAGTTAGATACAACCGTCAAGGCCTCTGGATATTCTCAACACCCAATTTTTTTAGAGGCAAATTCAACTATCTGCCTTTCTATGAGCTCTATATGGAACCATCTGTGACCCCCAAGCTTATGCCCACCTCCTCACCCAACCTCCCAACTGATCACACTGACAAGCTGTTCAGGATTGTGTACATCACCCTCACAGGGGTGATTGTCACTATAATCCCGGCCGCTGACCAGTGGTCCTGGATGAAAAGTCCTTCTCCTACTTTTTTAAGTTAGTTCCTCTCTTGTGGTGAGCTTTACTCATAAAAATCCCAGCTCAAGTGATCCCTTAAACCAACAGGCTGGCCACCCAAGACTGGATCCCTGACAACATTGTAATTTGCATCTATTTTTTTTCTAAAAAAATAACTCAGATCAATTTTCCTGGTATTTGGCTTCAAAATGTGTGTTTTCATGTTCAAATCTGTCCATTGGTTGCTAGTTTATGCTCAAATTAATATTTGCATTAATTCTTGTACCTTGGCTGCATATGTTTGTCATTTTGCAGTGGTTAGGAAGTTTGGCTGGCAGCCAAACTTTAAGAAGCCATAAATCATTGTATAGAGCAGCTAGAAGAGTCATTAAACTAAAATTGTGATTTTGGAGAGAAGTAGAGTTTTCCCAAGGCATTTTTGTAACACAAGAAGTGTCAGAGCGTTTCCTGAAAGACTGGCAAGAATATTCCTGATAAAAAATCTCAAAAAAACATTGTTTGTAGCTCAATGGCACCAGGGAATCAAAGAAAATTTTTGCAGAAGTTTCCCTGAATAAGAAAACTGCTGCAAAAAGCACACCAAAAGAAAAATAATTTAAAAGGACACAATCTTTTAATTCCATCTTTTATAGGCTGGCCTGGACTGCGCGGCCAACCACCACACACCCAGCCTGGCAGCTTGCCTGGCCCGCGCACATCACACCAGCCAGGAATTGGTAATACATTGTCACCAAATCCTCCCCAATGAAACCCCAGAAAGGAAATATCAGACAACACCAAGTTTTTGGGGTTCCCTATCCAATGTTTTTTACTATTCATGCCCCACCCAGGCCACTAGTATATAATAAAGAACCTTCACTTGATGATAGTTTGTGCTATCATTGAGTGAAATTTGCCAGGAATATTCCTGAAACTTATAGTTGTGTAACCAACAAGCTGTCACCTGCCGTTAATGTGAAGGCGCCTGCCATCACCAAGAAGCCATTCACTGCCGCCAAGCAGATACATGCTGTCACCATGTGGAAGCCTGCCACACACAAGCCATTACCCGCAGTCAACGTGCAGGCCCCTACTGCCACCAAGAAGATGTCTGCTGCTGCCAAGCAAATACACACCGCCACCGCACATAAGCCTGCCACCACCAAGCTGTTGCCCATTGCCAGCACGCATACACTTGATGCCATTGAGAAGATGCCCACTGCCACTGCACAGGCACCCACCACTCTTGCCAGTACCACCTGCAAGCCATCCTCAAACCAGGCACCCATGACCCAGCCTGCCACCTGCCAGCTACCTGCCAGTCTTTTCCCTCCCATTCCAGCAGGCCAGTCCTCATCCACTCTTTTGGGAAATAGCCAAATTGGGAAACCATGAAAGGTAATTTCCCCAAAGCCAAACTTGGGAGAAACTGCTGCCCAATTTGGGAGCTTACCAAATGGGGAATGGAGTGACAGGCTCTCCAACATTGAACTTCATGCATCAAATTTAGTAAATGAATTTGGATGAATGAAGAAGACCCAACTTGCACTATGCCAATGCACACTGGGATCCAGACAAACCTTTTTCAATTGCCAGCCACCCAAGCCAACCCAGAAAAGAAAATAACAGATGCAACTTAGACTCTTGATTCCCCAATGCTATTCCTTCAATAATAATGCCTTGTAGGTCCACTAGTATAAATAAAGGCAAAACCCTCAATGATAGTTTGTGCTATCATTGAGTGAATATTCTTCTCAATATTATCACATTAATCAATCCTTTACCTAGGCTAAGAAAGTAACCTTACGGG
>QTSX02004610.1:0-50408 GCA_014839935.2 Entomophthora muscae | reverse complement strand
TATGCGGCACTTGACTCCCTGGTACTCAACAAAGTTTCAAGTACCAGGGAGTTGAACTTACCACAGTTGTCAGTGGGCCTGATGCCTAAATCAGTAACCAATCAAACCCTTACCCCTGAGAAAGGAGCTGATCAGCAAGCTGCTCTCAAGAATACCGCTCTGGAACAGAAGGGTCTTGCAACCCTTCTGAAGGATTTAGCCAATGCACACTTTGAGAAAAGGAGGCTAAACTAACTAAGTTTGGCTCTCATGCCTTGAGATGAACTATCAGGATACCGCCCAGTGGATCACCCGGACAGCCGCTCTAAGAGGGGTTCATAGGGAAGACACCAGGGACAGTTGGGTAAAGTAGGCATTCAGTCCTATTAACACAAGACCAGTAAGCAACCACAGCACTCAAGAGGGAACAGGAGTTGGAAACTCTAGTGCCTGCAGGGAGGTAGACTTGCTACTCTCCAGTTGAAGAGGAGGGGAAGAAGGTGCTTCCTCCACGGCAGGAGCAACCAAGGTGGTATTGGCTGAGTACAGTTCCAGGTTGTCACAATTCAAAATCTTGACCAGTGCCTCTCCTGAGACAAGGAAAGAGGCCGGCAGATGCAGGAGGCTGGAGGGGTTGTTACCCATGAGGCGCGCAGAGGAGAAGAGGCGGCCCCAAAGGTCAGGGGAGGTTGACCACAGAAGTAACAAAAATGGAGCTAGAGAGAACACAACAGATTTAAGAACTGGGAGTATTGTTTTTCCAACCTCCAGAAAATTTGGATTCCAAAGTGATACTTACAGGCTCTTTTTGATATATTGTGTTGGAAAATTGGGGCTGCCAAGGGGGGAGACACAAGCAGAAACAGATTGGACAACTTTGGGTAGCTTGTGGCTGTTGCGGGTAGTTTAAAGGTCAAATCCAAACAGAGCGGTTATAAAAACAAGCAAAATTAATGAACATAGTATATAAAAGTAAGTTTTTATAATAGCTATAAATTAAATTTTGGGTTTGGACTAAATTTTCAAAAAAAAGTAATTTAAATTAACACTATATGCTGAATCTTCTTTTCTAGGTATCAAAAAGGCCACCAGGTTCAAATAGATCCGCTTAAAGGTAACATATATTAAAAAAGGACTAACACTTTTACAATCTAAAGGTGAACTCAAAACAAAGAGTCTGGAACTTTAAAAAAATAAAAATGGTGAAGCACAAACTCCAAATTTTCAATGATGTTAGAGAATCAACAAGCAGGGGACTGAAAGTCCCCTGGCTATGTTTAAGGGATATGTTTGCCAAGTAGTCTGTCACATGACTATCTGACCAGAATCTGATTTGATGGAAGAGAAATTTTGCTGACCTAAGTCAGGGGAGCTGGAGAGTTTCACATAAATTTTCAGAGTGCCATTTGATTGGCTTGAGTTGACTTCAGACATTTGTGAACCATTTGACTTTAAGAGAACTAATGTGAAACAGTTTGATTAGGCAATTCCAGTATTTGTCAATAACAGTTGACACCAGGCTAGTAAGAAGTCTAAATTAATCAGGATTTCCTCCATGAATAGAGCAGTGAATGCTGGGAAATCCACAGAGTATGCCCTTACAAATTTTTCATCCATAGTTTGGGCTAAATCTTTGAGTGAATTAAGTGGTTTAGCTGAACTTTGAGTGGTTTTTCATACAACAGGGGGGGAACTTTCCTATCTAAGGCCAAAGGGGCAGTGAATTTACACACACTCTCCATGGGCCAGTGCTTTTTTGCCACCCTTAAACCTGGGCAACCCACTGGAAAAAATTTCTAGCTCCTGACCATTAGAATTGAAGTCTGATAGTAGATACTTTATGAATCTCTAGACCCAAACCAGACTTTATTGTCATTTTAAATAAAGGTTATGAGGAATTGGCTCTCCTAATTATCTTCTTATTTGATCTTAGTTATCTGTCAGTTTAATACTAGTCCTCCGGGATCACTGCCTGCAGTTTTCTGTTTTTGAGGTGCTCCTTACAGATCTATCCACTTTATCAAATACCCCTCAGAACCTGAGTATAGTGAGTATGCTACTGCAGATATATTAGTGAGCAGCTCTCTGTCCACACTAAAAAATTGGCAAGATCTAACATTAAGGGCTCTTGACAAATCACTCAACCCTGCCTGTTCTGAGACATATGCACCTTTCTCCCTGCTTACCAACTAGACATAACCCCTCTCACACCAAAAGTTATGCCTATATCTGCTGCTGAATTTCCCATGGACAATACTGGCAAGTTGTTTTAAATGATGTCTATCACCCTCTTGGGGGTGATAGACACTATATTTCCTTCCCTGGCCCCTGGTCCTGGTTTGGAAGATCTATTTTGTACCTCTTTGAGTTAGTGCTGATCCTATGATGGGCTCTGCCTGCCTGGCCTGCGTCCCAGATGACCCCTGATTCTGATGGGCTAGCCACCCAATGTTGGTTTTCTGACACTATGATATTTTGTTTTACCAATGCTTTTGATAAACCAATGCTTTTCATGAGAAGTTTATAAGCCTGGTCTTCTGTTATTGGCTATCCTATGAGCTTCCCCAAGATATATACTGGGGTTTTAATTTCCCTAGCCTTTTGACTGATGAGGGAACTTTATAACTGGCTATGCCTGTAGTAGTCCTAGTAAGATGGTCACTGATTTACATCTTCTTGCTATCATTAGAGATTTCTTGGTGATAGTCTGCCCCTTTATTTGATTATAAGTCTAGCAATCATGCTATCAAAAGAAGTAGATACTTGTTCTTTTATAATGAGAACTTTTATCAATCCAGGGTGTACATAAATATATGGATTGTGATGAGCATTGGCTGCCTTGAAAGATACCAACATCTTTTTGGATAATTGAGTCCTCTATCAGACCAAGTTTCCTATAGAAGAAGATCACTTTATGACATATATATAACTTCATATCCACATTAACCAGGGATGGTAGGTATTCTTGGGCTAAAAATATTTTAAAAAAGATTGGATTGGCCAAAGGGTCTGGAAAAACTATGTTGCACCAGCAGGCAATTACATCCAAATAATAATGCTGGGGGAAGAAGAATATATTTGATACAGCTATTAAGAGAGTGGTGTGATATCTTTGGTTATATTCACTTGGGAATTATTCTCTTGAGAAGTGACTTGATTCATGGGTAAAGTGGTTCTAGAATGAAATGCAGGTATTGCAATAGATCAACCTTTTGAGTTCCAAAAGGATCTTCCTGAATTCACATGGTATTGTTGATCTTCATGCATGCTATGTGGCTTAGAAATTCTTTGTTTAACATTATTCTGTATTCAATAAATGTATTTTTCAATTATTAAATCTTCATATTGCTTTGCATTGTATGCTTCCCAGATGTATATAGTTGACAGCTGGATAATTTACATACAGTCCTCTTAATTGGCTGATGGGTGGTTATAATTTAATGAACATTTTAATTAAATTTTTTTGTTTATTGTAATGTGATGTTATTAGTATATCAATTTAGGTTACTTAAGTTTAAAATTAAAAATGTGCTTCAATTGATTTCTTGCATTAGTTTTTTGTAAATAAGTATAGGGAAGCAGTTAAGTAGGCTTGTGATTACAAAAATGAGTTATTTTTTGTAGAATGGTTTGAAGATGGACTATTTGAGATGTTTGGAGTATGGTTACCTTTATTGGGACCAATCAAAAGCCTATTGGATGAATAAAGTTTGCTATCGCAAGGTGACGTTATTGATATATTAATTTAGGTTACTTAAGTTTAAAATTAAAAATGCGCTTTAATTGATTTCTTGCATTGGTTTTTTGTATATAAGTATAGGGAAGCAGTTAAATAGGCTTGTGATTACAAAAATGAGTTATTTTTTGTAGAATAGTTTGAAGATGGATTATTTGAAGCCGAATATGACTAGCAGATGTCGGTTACAGCCAGAGATTGTATTTAAATATGATGAAACATTGCATTTTATTGGTGGGATTGAATTAATCCTTGAGCTTTTCGACGGTGGGGTAAGTGTTGGCAGGCTTGGTGCCAAACACGATGTCCATGTCCTCGATGGAGCGCCCCCTGGTCTCGGGGAAGAAGAAGTAGACAGTGGCGAACATGGCAAGACCCACCCCCGAAAAGAAAACGTAGATGATCCACCCCAGCTTCTCCCTTAGGATCGGCATGAACAGCCCAACCAGGTAGTTCATCAGCAGGTTGGTGGCGGTGGTGATGGAGATGGCCCGTGCCCGGATGGGTTGGGGGAAGATCTCGGAGGGGTAGATCCATCCCACCGGTCCCCAGGTGCACGAGAAAGCGCCAACAAAGATGAAGATGAACATGATTGTCAGGTAGCTGGCGACGGGGTGCTGGTGGTCGGAAATCTGGAACGCCCCCGTAAGAAGGGCTACCGCTCCCATGGAGGTGGCCATGACCAGGGCCCCCGCCATCAGCATTGGACGCCGTCCCCACCGATCGACATACAGGATTGCCGGGATCGTACACGTCACGTGCACCAGACCGTTGATCCCCTGCGCCAGCAGACTGGCGCGATGCCCGTCAAGCCCCGAGTTCTGGAAGATGATGGGCGCATAGTAAATAATGGCAATGATGCCACTCATTTGATGCATGAACTGAATCCCAATCCCCCGCACCATCCGCTTCGAGTGGGGATGGCGGAAAAGGTTCGCATAGCTGGATTGGGTCTGCTGAAGAGACTCTCGGATCCCTGCCAACTCTTCAGCAACGTCCCCTCCCCTCAGCTTCACAAGGGTTTTCTGGGCCAGCTCCTCCCTCCCCTTGGACATGAGCCACCTCGGCGAGTACGGAAGGAACAGGGATCCCACCAGCAGTACAATCGCCGGCAAGGCTTGGATCCCAAGAGGCACCCTCCACACCAGCTCCTCGGGAAGCTGTCCGCAAGCGTAGTCAATCCAGAAGGAGATGGCCACTCCCAGCGTCACCGACATCTGCTGGAGAGACACCAGACGGCCTCGCACCTCGGGTGGGGAGATTTCGGAAAGGTACATTGGCACCGTCATGGATAAATGCCCCACCCCCAAGCCGCCCACCAACCGTCCAATGTAGAGCATCACAATATCACTCGCAAGACACTGCAGCATCGCACCCACAATAAACACCAACGAAGCCGCCATGATGGTGAACTTGCGCCCAATCCTCTCCGTCGTAACCCCGCTTATCAACGACCCCACAAAGCACCCCAGCATCAGCATGGATACAATCAACCCCTGCTTCATCGATGACATGGGCTGGAAGAAGTCATTGAAGCTGTCCGTCACCAGCACGCCCGAGATCACCCCCAAGTCATACCCGAACAGGAACCCGCCAATCGCCGCCATCATGCCCGCGCGGTAAACAAACCCTCTGCCCATTTCGCCACCACCAAGCCCCACCAAGGGTATTTATCCCTCAAAATTAAGTGCATAATTCTCTTTTTCACTTTAAATGCAGTAAGCCTATGCATGCTAATTTCACCTATCAGATCAAGTGACACAACTCGGCTCAACCCGTGACCCTACCCAAAGTCGTAATATGCTTCCCATCTTTCTTAACCTGGAACATTCTTCATTAACCCCTTCCCCTTTCCCCTCCCTCGCATCCAGATTCCATGAAAGCAATTATTGGAACTCGCCCCAACCGATACCTGCCCCTCGATTCAAGTCAAGTGTCCCATAAATTACCAGCCCAATCCCTTGACCCCTAGATCCGACTTCAATCGCCCGCCAGTGATGATTTGACAACCCAATCTACATAAAAGTGACGTCATGTCCAAGCTTAAGAATATTTCACCCCAACCCATAAACACCAAATTTACACTCCACCTTGCTTATTTAGCCCATTGCAGTGGTGAACCAACAATACACTCACAAGCGACTTCAACCTTACAAAAGCCACACACTCTCTCTACGGCAACATCCCCACTAGGGATCGCATGATAAGGTTGGTGACGCTAAAAATATTGACCAGCAATGCTTAGGCCATCCCATCAGATATAAATACTAAACCAAAGCCCACTTTAAACCATTCCGATTAAGATCATCAAACCCAGGCCATCCACCCATAAATAGGGATGCTTCGGCCCAGAGAAGGTTTATAGGATTACCCCTGCCAACAGCCTTGAGCTTAATCCAAATAATAATCCCAAACTTCATCACCACCCATGCCCACGTGACTATCTCCAGCAGCATCCATAAACCCACCCAAATTAAACCATCTACCCACTCTAACATTCAAATTTTAAAAACATCCAGTATAAAAGCAATATTTCTTAACCTCTATCAGGATTATCGCTGCAACTTTGTCCCGTCATCTTAATTTCCCAGGCAACCAACCAACCCATCGATTAAACCCCAAACATATCTCCCTCCTTCAACCCCTTGATAAAATACTATCCAATAAAAACCAACCTTCTATTTCACCAAGGTTGCACCTGAACTAACTATATATATGATCAACCCCCATCTCTACAACCTTTAATCTTTTACAGAAACCTGCTATTTAGCTTACAACCGATACCAACCTTTAGTTAACCCAGAAAAATTTAACCCCATCAGCAACCCCCTTCAAGTATTTCCTTGCAGTTGTTTCCATATACATTTTAATGACTCACAATAACCCATTTTCCTCTTGACATCCCACCTTACTATCTGCCCAGCAGCAGGAACCCCTAACTTTATTTCGCCAAGTGAACTAAATTTTCCATACCCCTCACCAACAAGGGGGTTAAAGAACCTTCCATATATAGGATTCTTACCCCTGAACTCATTATATCATCCTTTATATATGGTGTTTATCTTTAGGCTACCTTTTTCAATCCATTCCCTGACAAGCTTGAACTTTCCTTAACCCATACCCACATTCTTAAACTCACCTACTCACAGTATCCAAAGTATTCATGGAAAGGTTCAAGATCCCCAACCACCACCTCTCTTCAAAAACTGGCTTATAGGCCTCCTTAGCACTATTTTTACAAAAGAGCCAGAGCTACAAACCTTTTAAGCAGGTCTCTTGAAACATAGGGCAAATCACAGTAATCTTTTCAGACAGCTACTTATCCTGAAGCTCTTAAGGAAGATAACCTGCCACAAGTGACAAACTCCTGTCAACTATGATAATCAAAAGACCTCAACTATGGGAGTCAAACCCTGGCATCTTGCGGGCTGCCAGCCCGCAGGGCCAGCCGCCCGGCCGCCCGCAGTTTTTGGGGGTTGAATCAGGATCGGATTTGACTTCAGAGAATCTCCTGAAGTTTGATGAACCAAGTTTGCCTACAATGATGCCCCCCACGCTAGGGGTTCCTGTTAACCCAACCAATCAATGGGCCAGATTAGCCACAGACCCCAGAATAACCCAGGCCACATCAGAAGAAGAAACAAAGGTACCTTTCATAAGAAACAGGCCACTCAGAGATGACCCGTCCCGTGATCTGGTTGAAGAATTGGAGTGCTCTAGTCACAAGTCAGCCAATGAAATAACCCCCGCAATTGTTGCCACTGAGAGCTGTGAGGACCTAGTAGAGGGGAAAACCTGGGCCATGAAAATCTTTGAAAGTTTTGCCATGACAGATGGGCATACTTATACCCTGGGCCGCCAGGAAGATGCCCATTGCCATCCTTGCAATAAAGTGACATGAACCTTTGGTTCAACCAGATCATACCATACTTGTTATTAGTTTTATTTCATCTTCAGTCACTTCCTTGCGGCCCCGTCCCCCATGTCCACATAACCCAAGAAACCGCGGACCAGCCGCCCAAACTTTACTGTCCACCAGGAGCTCCCTTCAGCCCAGTACATTTTACCAAGTACCCACCCAACCCGGCGTATTTGGAGTTTACTCTGGAGGAAATTCTTATCCACAACCCTGAAGCTAGAACTAGAGAGACTGAGACCGTATACAGAGAAGGCATCAAAATCACCAGACCTCCTCTGCTATTCTGAGACAAGTATAATTTCCTGCCTGCCTATTTAGTTCCAATGACGCCGCCCCACACCCCGCGGCCCAACTGCCCGCAGGATTCTGTTGCCGCTGATGAATCCACCTCCACCCAGATATTTGGGGTGATGTATATCACCCTCACTGGGTTGATTGATTTCATGGTGCCTACAACCGGACCTTGGGAAATACTTAGAAAATTGTTATCTTATATTGTAAAGTTAGCCCTAATCCTGTGGTGGGCTTTCCCTGCTGGACCCGCAGGCCGTCCGCCCGCAAGTCCCCAGGAACCCCCCGCAGGTTGGATCCCTGACATAACCTGAAAGAAACAGAGTTAGTATCCCAACACTACTTTATCCCCTCATCTCAGCTAACCTCAAAGTCAAGCAGCACAATCTTGGAGTTCTTGCCCTGTAAGTGTGAGAAAGAGGGTGTCAGGGATTCTATCCCTGACTACAGAGATCTTTCTTTCAATTTGGTTACTTCCAGCCTTGGAAAAGACAATTACTATAAAAGTAGTATTCATGACACCTGCTCCAAGCATTGTGTCCAACCCAGGGATCAAACCCAGAACCCTAAATATCATCTTTGCACTAAGTTATATCTTTCAGGCTGCTTTAAAATAGATAATTCTATTAAGATGATTCAATCCAAATGTAAATTCAAGTTTGGACATGATAAACAGATCATAAAAGACACCACTTACCGCTCAGCTTCTGATTGGCTACCGCCTGAGGCCAAGCTCTGTACTTCAGCCTTGAGATCTATAAAGGCTGCATATACCTCTTGTTCCATAAACAACAGGGTTAAAGACCACATAGCCACCCAAATCAGCCCAAATATGTGGTTTCTTTCCCTCTTGTTACATATAGGTTATGATATTATTAGCCAGGTTATTGAAAATAACCTTTTCCAATTCCTAAGGTTTCAGTTTCATATGAGAAACTTGTGATCCCTAGCCTCTCTTTTTCAATTAAGCCCTTGTTGGGAATTTTGACCAAGCAATGATGCCAATTATGACAGAGCTCACGGATTGGGATTGCTACAACCAAATCCATAAATTAGTAGTACAAAATACAATGACACTAATTATGATGGAGCTTGCGGATATAAATTGCAGCTACCAATAACATAAATTGGTAGTATAAGCTATATGCAAATTGGATTAGCAGTAGTCTGCTGACCTAAACCTAATACTAGCCAATGACAAGTGCCGCCACAGCAATTAATGACACATGATTTGCTACCGCGGCACTTAATAAATACACAAAACACTGCAGCGCCGTCTAGCAATTGGATTAAGCGCCAAGGCGCCAAACTACTTTTACGTCAAGCGCCGCGACGCCACCTGGCAAATATTACAGGCACCACAGCACCGCCTTACCTTTACATTAAGCACCAAGGTGTGGGGTTTGATTCCCCATAATCTCAAATTCCCTTAATTTTCACATTAATAAGCATTAAGCTGTAGTACACTAAGAAAGCAGGAAGTGATCCTGAAGTAACTAAATTATTCCACGCCAGCAAGGATCATCTGTGCTGGGTGAAGATGAAGATATTCTATTGGTTGAAGTGCAAGAAGCGCCAAACCTAGATTAATAATTACCCAAATTAGGGGCGTGTTAGAATGTCCTAGAAGATATTGCTAGCAGCCCAGGGATCACCCTTGTAGTAGGTATAAGAAGAATTAATCATTGACAATAAAATCAATCTTGAATATTTAGAATGATATTTATTTTATCCTTAATCTGGTTGACCTTTATCCTAATCCTTAAGTGCTTCTACACAATCAGAAACCATTGCTGGGCAATAATCATGATCCTGCTCAATCCTGGCTCTTCTGCTACAATACTACTCATATCCTCACATATGACTGTATTCTGGCAAATGTCCTGTGCCCTATAATCTCTAATAATTATTGCGCTGTCATGCAAAAAGCGCAACAATGGTGCTCACTACAGGGGGCACACATTTGCCTGTAGAAGAAGGAGTCAATTGGAAAATTGCTGGTAACTGCAGGCGGCACATCTGAGCGCAATGGAGACCAGCATCATAGAAAGCAAAGCATAACGCCAATGGGAAGACGTCAGTTCAGGTCCACAGTTTACACTGTGGTACAAGTCAAAGAGGTTACGCAACTAGAGTACAAGGATACATTTGAAGCCCTTGCAAAAATGCTTGATAGCGCTACCAAGCAGCAGGTTGTTACACCAACCCTGCTGAATGGGATTGCTTAAGGCACACATCATTTATTGAAGCACTGCTAAACAGCAGGTTGTTACACCAATCCTGTTGTACGGGGGCGCTAAAGGTCTACATTGTTTCAGTAAAGCGCTACCAAGCAACAGGTTGTTACACCAACCCTGTTTTATGGGCGCTCTTAAGGCACATATTGTTGATTAAAGCGCTATCAAGCAACAGGTTGTTACACCAACTCTGTTGTATGGGCGCGCTTATGGCACGTATTGGTGATTGAAGCACTACCAAGCAACAGGTTGTTACACTAACCCTGTTGTATGGGCGCGCTTAAGGCACATATTGTTGATTGAAGTGCTACCAAGCAACAGGTTGTTACATCAACCCTGCTGCACGGGTGTGCTAAAGTTCTACATTGGTTCATGGAAGCACTTTGAGCAGCAAGTTGTTACACCTACCTTGCTGCTTGGTTGCGCTCAAAGCACACTTGGTATTATGGAAGCAAAAAAGAGCGTTCACAGGTTTGAACTGTACCAGCCACCTTTGCTGGATTAAGGGGCCTAAGAAGTCAAAGGATTCAAAGGACACCCCACACTTGCAAGGACTTGAGCAGCACTGGCCACCTCTACATTGACAACAAACTACCAGTTGCTTACTCTGGCGCCAATCAAAATTCCACCAAGACAACGAGTCATACAGGAGTTTTCCAGGTGCAACTGATAGTACCACTACTTTATGTAAGCCTCCTCTCAGAAAGGGAGCAATATGTTACTTCAGAAGAATAACTCTAAGTCAAATTTGTGGGGGCCAGATCTGCAAAGCTGCCAGCAAGACCCAAGCAGGCACACAATTATAAACAAAAGGACTGGTCACTCAGTTAACAGATTGAGTGCCATATCTCCAAGAAAAATTCAGAAGAAAGAAAATATAGAAATAAGAAATTAAAAATATTCAAGGAGATAATAAAAACAAAGAATGAACAAAAAGATAAAAATTAAAAAAGGTAATAAAAAAGAATATGGATCAAAGCAAGTTTATTGCAAAGGAGTTTACTGGGGATGGCCTCTGGGAGCGGGGGCACCTCTGCGCGGCTGGGAGGAGGATGCCGCAGGGGGAGTGGCTTGGCGGTTGGCGCGTTGGGGGTGCTTTGCGGGGCACTGGATGGTAACCACAGGGCGCTTGTGGGCAGGGAGGAGGTACCAATCATTGTCAAGGCACTGGCGCACATGCGCCAAGATCATAAGCATCTGAGCCTAGGCCAACTGGGAGTTCTGTGACATTGAGGTCCAGTGGCAGAGCGGGAGGCGGAGCAAGCTCACAGGCACAAGGCAACCCCAACCACTTCAAGCAGAAAACGCAGCCCCAATTGTCAAGCAGTCCATCAGGACGTCCTCCATATAAGAGTAGGCCAATGGAAACAGAGCCAAAAGCTGGTAAGCCAGAGCACAATAGTGCTCCAGGCAACAACCAGTGTACCCAGGCTGGCAGCCATTGGGGGCGTACCACATGAAGTGGCACGCAGCAGCAGCCAAGGGAAGATAAAGACTAGCATTGCCAGTGTTCACCGCCAAGAGGAATGCCTTAAAGGTAGCCGAGAAGCGCCAACTGGTGTTGGCCTGGACAGAAAGGTCCAGGGTCTGGTTAAAGGCCAGGTTGGCAGCCAGCTCAAGGGACCAAATGCAAGTCACCTCATCTATGTACTTGTTTCAAATAGTGATAGTGTGGGCGTGCTGGGCGGAGATCTGGCCAGGCGCCAAGGAAGCGGACTGAAGGCCAAGGCACACCTCAGCAGCCAAGCAGGAAGCATTGTACTGGCCGTGTTAAAGCTCACCGGCGCAGATAGGAGTCATTGCATCCTCATTGGCGTGCATGGTTTGCACGAAACTGAACAGGGTCTCCTTGTGGTGACAAATACCAAACTTGCTTAACAGGTTGGGGTAGTCCATGGGGACCTCATCTGAATTGCGCCAAGCGCCAAGCATTGACAAAGGGGTGGCAGGAGGCTCACCAGAGGAAGGCAAGTGCTGCAAGAAGGGGCGCAAAGTACCAGAAGGACCCAGGACAGGAGGCGTACAGGTGATGGGAAGGGGCTTGTCAAACAGGGAGTCCTCATCAAAGAGGTCACCAGCATTGGAACTGGGTGCGGAACTGAGGGTGGAGCCAGCCATGGTAGTGGCGCAGTCCTGCTCGCGGAATTGGCCCCTGCTAGAGCAAAGACGGTTGAGGAAGGCAATCCTCACAGAGCAGGGCATCTTATGGAAGGCATTGCACTCCACCTCACCCATGGTTGCCATCATGGCGTCATATGCTTGGCGCATGTTTTGGCGTTTGTTGCTGTTGCTGTTGCTGTTAAAAGTGGGATTCATCTTGGAGAGAAAGGAAGTAGTGCTTGGTCAAGTGAGGGATATGTTGGGAATTTTGACCAAGCAACAATGCCAATTATGAAAGAGCTCACAGATTGGGATTGCTACAACCAAATCCATAAATTAGTAGTACAAAATACAATGACACTAATTATGACAGAGCTCGCAGATATGAATTGCAGCTACCAAATAACATAAATTGGTAGTATAAGCTATATGCAAATTGGATTAGCAGTAGTCTGCTGACCCAAGCCTAATACTAGCCAATGACAAGCGCTGCCGCGGCAATTAATGACACATGATTTACCGCTGCAGCACTTAATAAAAACACAAAGCGCCGCGGCACCACCTAGCAATTGGATTAAGCGCCAAGGCGGCAAACTACTTTTACGTCAAGCGCCGCCACTCCAACTGAAAATTATTGCAAGCGCCGCGGCGCCACCTAGCAAATATTACAGGCACTGTCTTACCTTTACATCAAGCGCCAAGGCGCGGGGTTTGATTCCCCATAATCTCAAATTCCCTTAATTGTCACATTAATAAGCATTAAGCTGCAGTACACTAAGAAAGCAGGAAGTGATCCTGAAGTAACTAAATTATTTCACGCCAGCAAGGATCACCTGTGCTGGGTGAAGATGAAGATATTCTATTGGTTGATGTGCAAGAAGCGCCAAACCTAGATTAATAATTACCCAAATTAGGGGCGTGTTAGAATGTCCTAGAAGATATTGCTAACAGCCCAGGGATTACCCTTGTAGTAGGTATAAGAAGAATTAATCATTGACAATAAAATCAATCTTGAATCTTTGGAATCATATTTATTTTATCCTTAATCTGGTTGACCTTTATCCTAATCCTTAAGTGCTTTTGCACAATCAGAAGCCATTGCTGGGCAATAATAATGGTTCTGCTCAATCCTGGCTCTTCTGCTACAGTACTACTCATATCCTCACATATGACTGTATTCTGGCAAATGTCCTGTGCCCTATAATCTCTAATAATTGTTGCGCTGTCATGAAAAAAGCGTGACAGCCTTTAATTATTCCTCTTCCATCATATATTTAAGCAAAAATTTAGCTTATTATTTCTTTATTATAGCAGTGAACACTTTACTCTCTTTACACTTTACTCTTTTCACAAGAACTAGCTTTTCTGGACCCCCCTTAGCACCATGAATAGGAATCTTTTCCTATTCTGGGCTCTATTTTTCTTCCCTGGTTAGCTCTAGCCTGGGAAAGCCCTACCAGAGCTACTGATCAGCACAATGCTTTACCTGACAATGCTTATAAGGAAGAGTTCTTGGCCAATGGTTGGTTCAAATATCCCTCAGGTCAATGGGGACTTAAATTTAACTTTGAAAGCTCTTTGTATATTTTTACTAGGTCCAAGGTCTCTCTAGTTTGACCCGACACATTCTTCTCACTCCTAGTCTACTTGATGGAGTATTACCTTCTAGGAAGATTCAGCTCCCTGATTAGGAGATTTGCCTTCCTGAGACAGTTTGGAAATCTTGCAATGGTGACAGTACCTATAGGTTCTGTTATAGTAGGACTGAGTTTAGGGGCTCTTGCCCATAAGATTGGAAGTTGTGTTCCTCTCAAGTGAGTCCCTGATAAGAGGACACACCTGTCTCAAAATATCCTCAATTCTATCTTAAAAACTCTTTGCTCTCCTCCCAAACACTGTTTCTTACTGTGGTACAGTTATTATTGGATATCCTTCTTTATCTTAATTCTACCTTTAGAAATTTCACTAAACAGTACTTTACCCCCACCTTTGGCTTATATTTAATGTTTTGTAGATAAAGCCCTTTATTTTCATCATTTTTATTTTAGAAATCACTATCCTGGCATTCCTGTTGCACTTCACTGGCTTCTTTGTAAATTACAGCAGTTTTAAAACCTATGGCAACAAGCAAAAATACTTTAGATTTAAATGATTCAACTCAGATGTAAACAAAATCAAATCATCTGAAAATGAACTTGATAGCACCCAAATCTATTGTAAATCAATGTAAATTCATTGAGTTTGAATTTCATTTCAGATCATTTGATTCTGTTTACATCTGAGTTGAATTTGTTTAAATCTGAAGTATTTTCACTTGTTGCCATAGGTTTTAAAACTACTGTATGGATCTGAAGCTTCAGGTTGATGGGATGATCATTTTGGCTTTGGTTGAGTGAATGCTTCCTGAGCTGCATGTTTAGATTCAGCTCCCTTTGCTTTAGAAGTGGAAAGGGGATAGCTGTCCCAGGTAAATTGTATTCTTTTATTGTTCTTTTGGTACATTAGCTTTTAAATCTATGGTGCTGAGCAAACCCAACTTGGGTGAAAACAAGAACAGCTTGTATATAAAAAACAGCTCAGCTGAATCCATAATAAGAGTAGCCCAAATCTGTTATTGATCAATCCAAGTTTGCTTTACCTTTAACTTTGTTTTCATGTGATCTCATATTGCTTCCATATGAATTTTTTTCTGTCTAAGTCTGAGTTGATTTTGTTTATATATGGTTCTTCTTGCTGCCCTAGCTTTAGAAACTGCTGTACTAGCATGCTTGTGTGGTTCTTTTGGCTTTTTTCTGTAGCCATTCAGGATTTAGTTTGGGTCCAGACCAGATTTTTATTTGACAGAAAAATGGCTGCAAAAAATGGTGGATCCTTATTACTTAAAGGTTAGTATGAGGAGATCTAGAAACTCAATGTAAACCAGCTTCAACTGTATATATCTGTAATTTCCCTTAGTTGGGTGAATTTTGGGGGCAGAAGTTGGGCTTTTAAACTGACCTGTTTCAATTATTTACCTTTCTGGAGTAATAGGGGTTAAGAAAGTTGAATTATGTTAACTTTTAAACCTCAGGACCCCAATAATAATTTACATGGTTAAGCCTAATGAATCTAGTAATTTTAAGCCAATTGAAATACAATCAAATTAATTTAAATTAAGAGCATATACATGACAAAAATGTGAGGCAACAGAATCTGGGCAGTATAAAAACATGGTCTAAAATCCCTTAAAAATTAATGAATGATTAGTGCTACAGATTTGAAATTCTTGTTTTTAAAGCAACTTATAAAATCCAATATCTTGTAAATTAGACAATGTTAACTCAGGGGAAAGCATTGAAATTAGGGTGAAAATTTTATATTCATGAACTACATTTCTTGTTACACATCAATTTTCTAATTATAAAGAAAAGGTGTTAAAATTGGCCATAGTGTAAGTTGAATTTGGTTTATAAATTTTCATTTTCTTAATGCCTGTTAATTTTCAAGTGATAGCTTCATTGATAGCAATTTAATCTATTAGAACTGTAGATAATAATTGCTGTTGGTTTAAATTAATTAGAAGCGGTGGAGACTAAGGCTGCAGAATCCAGCATGTTGTTTTTCAAACCTAAATAAGAACTTATCTGCACAATAAAATCTTAACCTGTGATAAATTTTAGACAGCAGCATAAAATAAGCTAATAATACAAAGTTAGTTCAATCATACATAATATATTGTCACAGGAGCAGATTTAAACCTCCTAGCTTCTATTTGGACATCATCTTCCTTCTCTTTGAAAATATGTTATAACCTTAATCTGTAATGTCGAGTTCATACTTCTGGGAAGTATAATAAACAAAATAAGGGGAAGATTTAAGAAGAGAATAATACTTTATTGGATATGAATATAGGGATATATATAGTATCATAATAAGCCACATACTGTCCATGTACGTCATGGGGGTCATGGCGCTTATCTGAGTAGGGTCTCTCTTAGGTCACAAGGCTTATTTGAGTTGCGTCCCATTTGGGATCTGGATTAGGTGATCCCCCTAATAGATGGCTATCTGATAGTGGTGCCACCAATTCACTGGCTGGTTGGTGAACCACTTGGTAAGGCATTCAGGGATTTACTTGGGGCTCCAATTCCCTGAGAGATAGTAATCAAAGATGTTGCAACAGTAACAAAATCAGGCTTTTTAAGGACATTTATTTACTAAAAACTAGACTGAATGATTTAAATCATCTTTCAGGGGAAAATCATAGAAGTCCTGCACAAGCTTCAGTTATAGGGGACCAGTTGAGATAACCTAGCTATCTCTCTGGCCAAACCAAAGAGGCATCAATGTGTTTGAAATATAAAACAATAGGGGAAAGCTAAACTAAACTTCAAGTGGTTAAAGATACAGTCAATTATAAACCAAAGATAAGTTTATTAAAAATAGAATTGCATGTGAGAATGGAGGGAAGAGAGAGGATTTTATATAGCTGCTCTGAGAGAGCATCTTGTAACTTCAGGAATAGGGTAAGATTTTTTTCATAACTCAGATGCAATTTGGGCAATTTGATTGTGATTCACTTGTTTAAAAGCTGAAAACAAGGGCTTTGCAGAACATAGTTTAGCTGTCCTGGACTGATAATTTCATAACTTGATACAGCTATTATAATCTAATCAGGTAGGATGCAGGTGACTTTTCAATTATCACAAGATCAACACCTTGCCTTAAATTGTTTCTTATAACACACAGTGGTCACTCACAAAGCTGCCCCATGATTTATCTAACAGCTTGTGACACTCTGCTGCCAGTGTCAAAATAGAGACATCATATCCTAATTTGGTGTGAAGCTAATTTCAAGCAACAATCATTGATTAGTTATTAACCACTCACCCCATACCTGGATCCTTCCTTTGACACTCCTATTATAACTTTGCTGTTTTGGCAGAGTTACAAGGGGGAAAATATTTGGAAACTAGATAATATTCTTTATTGAGAGATAAGTATTATATAGTCATTGTGAATCATGAATAACAGGAACATAATTGTGTTGATCACTTGGTTGGATGGTGAAGGGGGTGGCTTGATCCTGGTAATGAGTCAAGCGCCAAATTGGGGTATCTATATTAAAGGATCATCATTTTTTCATGTTGTTGGATTTGGAAACTTGAGTTAACTTCCTAGTTTGGCTCCAAGTCACTGAAAAGTTGGGTTGCAAGTCATAAACCTGCTTAATTGGAACCTTGCTGGCAGGCCAAGTCTGCTGTTTTGACATCCCCCAGCTGAAGGTCGGCCTTCTCTGGGGGCAGGTTGTCAGGGAAGTTGTCAGGGGCCCAGGCACTGTATTGGACTAGCTGTTGTTTGGTGGCAGGTAGGAAATTTTCTTGTTGCTTTTGACTTGATTTACATGGTCTTAATTGGTCATGAGGGAGAACTTTATCTTTCTTACATTTGCCAAGTCCTTGCACAAGATAAGTGTTATTTTTGTTTACCTTTAAGATGATATCAGGGCCCAATTTTTTGGGTTGTAGCTTGCTCTTGTCTGTGTTCATTACCCAGACCTCATCACCAACTTTGTGTCTATTTTGGATGGGGAAAAACATATCTTGCAAATGGTTTTCTTCTTTTTCCAACTGATCACTGTTGGCTTGCATGACTTGTGGTGTTGGACAAGGGGGACCTTGCTGGGGATTTCCTACTTGGTTCC
Source organism: Entomophthora muscae (assembly GCA_014839935.2). Classification (NCBI taxonomy): domain Eukaryota; kingdom Fungi; phylum Entomophthoromycota; class Entomophthoromycetes; order Entomophthorales; family Entomophthoraceae; genus Entomophthora; species Entomophthora muscae. Next base: position 32,463 of record QTSX02004610.1, on the reverse strand, counting down.
TGTGAGGGCTTGAATGATATTGGGTTGTGTGCCATAAACAAGCTCAAAGGGTCTCTTCCCAGCGGATCTTTTCACGTGGGTCCGTCATACAAGAAATGCAGTTGGTAGCTGCTTGTACCAGTCCTCAGGTATTCCGGTGGTGAGCTTGGCCAGGGCCTGCACTAAGCTGTCATTCAGATGCTCCACACCTTCATTGGTCTGGGGATGATGCAGTGTTGTCACTATGTGCTGGACCCCATTCTTGATGAGGTATATGTTGGTATTTTCAGAGGTCAGTTCCTTGCCTCCGTCTATTATCAGGAGTTCTGGCTTTCCAAACTTGCTGATGATTTCCTTGCCTATGAATTGTTGTATGTCATTTTCTGTGTGAGTTTTCACTTCCTGCGCCACTGGCCAGCAAGTGGAAAAGTTGATAGCAGTAATTATTTACTTCTTGTTGTTGTGTTTTCCTAGCATGGGTCCCACAATGTCAAGGGACCATACCTTGAAGGGTGATTGTGAACAAATAGGCAACACAGACTTAGGCAGAGTGTTAATTTTTGCAAAATTTTCACATACTTCCATTGGTCAAGAACTCCTTGGACGTCCCAATATAGAGTTGGCCACCATGCTTTATGTTTGAGGAATTTGTAAGGGTTGCAACTCTTGGTATGTCCTAGGTCTCTGTGGTAACGTAGGATTGTGTCAACTTGCTGATGTGTGGGAATATAAGGAATGGTGGTTCTGAAGGTCATCTTTTGATGAAGGGTTCCATGTACATCTGCAAATAAGTGTTTGTTCTTAATGACAGTTTTTTTGGTTATGTCTGTGGTGCCAGGGGGGAAGCCTTTGTCCTTTGTTTGGAGCACCAGGAGAGGCCAGTCTGGGTTGAGCCCATTCTTGCCTCTTATGGCTCTGGCGTACAGGCGCAAGAGTGTGTCTGTCATGGCAAGCTCTGAACCAGGCTTATATTATATGAGCATATTAAACCTCTCCAGGAGTTCCATCCAGCGGGCTTGGCAGCAGGATAGGTTTGCTTGGGTTTTAAAGTATATGAGTGATTTGTGGTCAGTTAATGCTGTGAATTCCTCCTGGGGTTCCAAGTAACAACGCCATTTGACCAGGCAGTGTGCAATTGCCAGTAGCTCCTTATTGTGGATGGGGTAGCAGCATTCACGCTCTGTCAGTTTTTGAAACTTTTAGGCTACAGGTAGGAGGTTGCCATTGGTATTCTTGATCTGTAGTACTCCCCCAATTGATGAATCAGAGGTGTATGTCTCCATTTGGTACTCTCTGTCTTGTTTAGGGTACTGTAGGATGGGGGTAGTTATAAGTTTCTCCTTTAGATGCCAGAAACAGAGGTCACATTGGGGGTCCATATAAGCTTGGATATGGAACCAGTTATGGCCAACAGGGATGCTGTCAAGACGCCACAGTTGGGAATAAACTGTTGTACGTAAGTGATCATCCCAGGAATGTATATGATTGGACTTGTCCTTGGGTGGTGGCATTTTGCAGATGGCCTGGATCATCTGATTGTCAGGCTTGGTGCTGTCTTTTGAAACTATGTGTCCAGGAATGGTAACTGTTTGCAGAAGAACTGACACTTAGAGGGTTTGGCCAGCAGTTTATGTTGTGCCAGGGTGGCAAAGACTGCCTCCAAATCCTTATGGTCTTGTTTCACCAAGGGGCTGTAGACAATGATTTTGTCTAAGTACACTAGTGTGTGCTTGCCAATTTGAGGGGCAAAAACCTTTTTCATAAAGTTAACAAAGGTTGATGGAGTGTTTGTCATCCTGAAGTTGAGCACAAGACACTTTTATGACCCATACTTGGTGCGGAAGGCCGTCTTGAGTATGTCTTCCTCCCTGATACAAATCTGGTTGTAGCCTGCCGTCAGGTCAATCTTGGATAAAAAAGTTGCTCTGCCTAAGGAGTCAAAGAGATTGTCAATTAGTGGAAGCAGGTAACAATTCTTGATTGTAACTTTGTTTAGGGCTCAATAATCTGTAACCATTCAAAGAGTCACATCTTTCTTTGCCACAAAGAATACAGCGGCACCAAAGAGAGAAAGTGAGGGATGTTGTTGGGTTCCTGTCCACCACTTCTTTGAGGTACACACATAAGGTGTTGTCTTTGTTTGGGGTAAGGTGGTAGATGAGTTGTGCCTCAGTAACTGCTCCCTTGAGTTGGATGAAGTTTTGTATGTGTTTTTCTGCTGGAAAACCTGGTAGAGCCTCTTTGAAGATTTCTGGATGGTGGGCCAAAATTTCACAATCATGAGGTGTGGTGGTTTCTTGGTGGTCCTTGAAGTGTATAATCTTGTAATGGCAAGAGTCCCAGTCAATTGCCTTGAGTTTCTCCTTTTTTGAGGGTTTCTGTAATGCGCACAAAGATGTGGTTGCATAGGAGCTGGTCCACCAAGTCAGGGTAGATCTGGTGGTTGATCCCTTTGCGCTTGATGGTCAACACTGGGGTGACCCAGTCTATGTGGGGGTTGTTCTTTTGCAGTCAGTCCAGTCCAAGTACAATGTTAAATTTTGGGAAGTCAATGATGGGTCCCTGAATGGTGGAGTTCAGGTTCTCTAGTGTAATGAAGAAAGGGAAAGTCTCTTGTGTTATGACAATGTGATGTTCATCAGCTAGAACCACATTCTTAATACGCAAAGTATTAGTGGTTATTTTGAACTTGTCCACAAAGTTGCTGTTGAAAAGTGTTTGATCTGTGCTCAAGTCCAGGAGTGCTGAGCCAGTGTAACTTCAAAAGCAGAAAGGATAGGACATCAGTTTATTGGGATGTCTGGCAATGGTGTAAAGTACTGGATCTTCCAAGGGCACCTGGATAATTGGACACTGATACACATCCTTGGGTTGGTACTCATTGTTGGGCAAGTCAGGAGTTGTACAGGGAGAGCTTGATTTGCTTAGTGCTCTCCCCAGGCTTTTCCCTTGTCCTGGTTGTCTTGTGTGGTGGTGACTCAGAAGTGGGTAAAATTTGACTGACTATTGTTCCTATTGCCATGGCCATTCAAGCCAGAGGGTTGATGGCTTGATTTATTATTGTTGTTGTTCCCAGGTGGAGGGTGGTTGGAGCATCCAGCTGGGTGAAAATCCTTGGGTCTCTCTCTTCCCAGTCTGTTCTTTATGAAGAGCATTGGAGGCTTGTTCTGCTTTATCTGCCTTGCAATACAGGCTCCGCAAGTTGGTCACTTGATAAAGGTTGACATGCCTCCTTACATGCAACTTTAGTGTGTTATAGTACATGAGGTGGGTTGCTGGGGTGTCAAAGGCCATGTCTGAGGGGGCACGTGGGAGGAGTTCTTTGTATACCCAAGTGAGCTCATTTACTGTGCCTGTTTTGGTGAGATTCTTTACTTTCCGTATGATCATGAGTGTGGTGTCCTTCAGCACAAACCTTGCTAAGAAGTCCTGCTTGAAGGTATGACAGTCCTTTTCAACGTGATCCTTGTGCCACTTGTTACACCAGGTGCCCGTGTCATGCGTGAGTCAAATAGAGATCTCTGCAATCCAGAATTGCTGTGAACATTCCATTTGCGCCAGTTTACTCTGGGAAGATTGAATTCATGCTGTGGTGTTGCCGTCATTGGCTCCAAAAAATGGTTCCAAGGCGCCACTTTGAAGTCTCTGGGCTACGTGGACTGGCATAATGCTTTCATCTGTCGCTCAAGGGGCAGTGGCAGGTGCTTGGAAGAAGCCTTGTGTCAACAAAGCATTGAAGGCAAAGATCTTTATTACCATGTTCTGGTATTACACAAAACCTTCTGGTATTTTGGTAACCAGTGTGTATGGTGTCCAGTCCACTGGGAGGCCAGACATAATTTTTTGTAGATTTGTTGACCACAGCAAGTACAGACAACAGGCGGACTTTTGAGGGATAAAGTAGGATAAAAACACTACTTCTGCTACCAATGACATAACTTGGCTGTTTTAGAAGATTTACAAGGGAGGAAGTATTTGGAAACTAGATAATATTCTTTATTGAGAGATAAGTATTATATAGTCATTGTGAATCATGAATAACAGGAACATGATTGTGTTGATCACACAGTTGGATGGTAAAGGGGGTGGCTTGATCCTGATAATGAATCAAGCGCCAAATCAAGGTATCCACCGTAAAGAATAATCATTTGTTCATGTTGTTGGATTTGGAAATTTGAGTCAACTTCCTAGTTTGACTCCAAGTCACTGGGAATTTGGGTTGCAGGTCACAAACTTGCTTAATTGGAACCTTACTGGTGGGTCAAGTCTGCTGTTTCAACACTTCTTTGTGGATTATTGCCTTTCTTTTCCAGTCATTAACCACTGCTTCCTAATAAACCTAGCATATTGATCTTTATTTTCTGTCCTTTCTTATTGTACTGTTGTCTTCCCCAAGTCTAAATACTGCATTATAATTTGTTCAGATGCAACAAAAATGATAGTTCAGTCATATGAAAATCTGCCACAATATCTCTGTGGTGCACCTGCTCTCAAGATACCACCAATTTGTGTCATCAGTCAAATACAGGGTCCAGCTAGATTGGAAATCCATCCTTCAGATGAGCTAGTTCCAGGGAAAGAGCATTATGCTGGATCCAAAAAAACTCATAAGCCTCCAACAGATTTCCAACAAACATCCTGGTGTCTGATTCATACAGCATTGTATAGCAATTGTTGACTTATCCTGAGGTTGGTACAGCTCTTGGAATAACTCTGTGAACTCTCTTTGGATAAACTCTTTTCCCCTTGGAAAAAGCATTGACTCTTGTAAATCTTGGGATTCTGTATCTAGTGCCTGGATATGAGTTAAATTCCTACAATGCTACCTATACTGATCCACTTGATCAGAGTTGAAGTAAAATATCTTTTGGAAGCTCTCTATATTATAAAAGGGGCACTATCTTTCAGGGGTTATTTATGTCTTTATTATTACAGAATTAAAATTCTCTTAGAAACCTTCTATAATAGTGTATCATACTATTGCACCATTTCTTTAAAGTTTCATAAAGATATGGTTCTGTAGTGCTTATTAACTATAAATTAGCTTTAATCTATTATAGCTGATTAATAAGTAGAGTTTCTTGACACTTTCTGTGTCTTTCATGTATCTAAGGCTTCTTGGATCAGATCTCACATAATGATGAGCATACTTGTTCCATAATTTAATCTCAGATATTCAGTCCTTTGTTTTGTGTACTTCCTCTTTGGGATGCTTCTTTGAGAAGCTTTATTAATTATCATCTTATTTCTACCATATAACTATATTTCTGTTTTATCTCACTAAAATCTTAAATAATTCCTACAATGTTTTCTGTATTGTTTTTAAGCTAACTTTATCCACCAATGAAATTAATTAGTAGGACAAGCCTCAAAAACAACCAATGATCTCTTTGTCAATCATCCCAAGGTACAATGTTTCCATATGAGCAGGTTTTCCAACCCCTAAACAGCAATGCCAATGTTTCACTGGTGAGGATTAATGTTTCACCATTTAAAGTTTTAATGTCTCCCTGGTCTGGCAACATGTCATCAAAGTTAATTGATGCTTTGCCGTTGTAGGAAAGCTCCTAGGAAATGTCTCCCAGTGGAAAGTTCCACCTTTTCCATTGCAGAAAACTTCCTTTGAGACATTTTTCAAGGCGCTTCTCACCATTCCCTTGGGATGCTGAGAGCTTCCCAAACAACTAGAGATTAATTAGTGCACACTTCTTGTCCCCTGCATAAGGTTATAGTAGATCTCTCCATCTACTGATTACACAGATGATACAATGTTCATCTCTTTGCCCATCCACCAAAGTAACTTTACACTTAGTGTTACAAGACAAATTCAAATTTGAAAGGACAACAGAAATGATGTGGCATAAATATGACATCAATATGTAAAAAAATTATGTGTACATATGTACATGTGTACACGTACTGACATCATGATGTAAACTATTCCAGTTCATACTTCCTTTTGCTTGCATACAGAACTAATTAATTATATCAACTTTGACAATAACTTAGGTTATATAGAAGTGCATAATTATTAATTATGATGCGCCTAAATTATACCTAAGATAATTAAATGCTTGCACATCCTGGCCCATATGGAAGGTTCTTTCTACTTGTACCTAAATAACTGTGCAGGGAATATTCATACTTTTGATTGCACTGGTAGCCTAAATCCTGTAATTTTGCATCTAAAGTACCTGTGCTGACTTTGCAATAATTCTTCCTTTACTTCAGCTCACCTATATAAATCTTCCTATATCTCACAATAAAGACACACAGATTTACATACTTGAATATTAGCTATCTTAGTTTTTACCTCCAGAAAGAAGGTAAAGACTTACTTCTAGTATCATTAAGATTATTGTGTATTAGGTATTTGGCATACTCTAGTGTTTAAGCCAGAAAAACTACACCTAAAATATCTGTCCTGTTAATCCACCTTCAAGGACTAGAAGACCCAAAAACCAACACTGGGCTTCAATTATAGAGTAACTACCTCCACTTTATATGCACCCTGGGCCATTGGGTTCAACAGCTACTTCTTTGAATAGCCACTCTATTAGTAGTCTTAGGATTGCCATCTTTTCAAAGCCCACTATAGATGTCTCTCTTAAAGCTAATTTAAATACATGGGAGGGGAAAGCATCAATTATTGCTATTGAGTACCCAAACTATATTATTTGCCAGTTGGTCTCACAATTTATATACCATATGGCATATCTATCAGAGGAAGAATTTTCATCCCTGCACAGTGCTCATAGTTATCCCTTCTATAATCACCCAAAATAGATGAAAAGAACAAGTAACAACAGCACTAATCATTGTTGTTAGGAAAATAATCTTTATTATGGCCTATAATTAAACCTGCCTAAAACTCTCACCTATTGTGTTTATCACAACACCTCAAGTATAGCAATCTGTTTGGAATGCTTCATCATAAGCAGGGGAAGAGCATCTCTAATCTGGGAGATCTTGTTAACCAGGTACCTCCCACCAAGCCTGCCTTGTTCACTAAGGCCATCCAAGATGCTGCCAAGGTGAAGTCCAAAACCTCTGAAACCAAGAAGCAGCTTGACCAGATTTCAACAACCCTACTGGAAGGGGCTGAGATAAAGAGGGCTAAAATACCTGGGTTATGTGCCTTGCTTTTCTCTGCCAGTATATCATTTACCCTTATTATGATGTACCTTTTAGATGCTGCAGATATTTTTAGGGACTGCTGGCAGTTCTCCAGAGTAGCTTTGGATTGGGATCCCAGGAAGTATCACAAGCTTCATGAGAAGAGAATGAGATTTCTTTAACTGGGTCTATATGAGGTTGACCAAATCAACTGCCAATGTTTACTCTTCCTTTGAGCCGTCTATATTATTTTCTTACCTTATATTTTATCAACAGAGTTCACATAGTTATATCAATTAAACTATCTTTATATTAAAGCATAAATCTAAATTCTAAAGTAAGAAGTAATTGTTACCTCTCATCATCATCATCATTATAGCTAGGGCATGCTTTTAGCACAAGGTTGATTTATTTAGATCAGCCCAGTATACTAAACAGCTATAGGATACGTTTCAACTGAGTGTCCTCAGCACAGCAAGCCCTGTTAGGTAAAAAGTTTCAGCTTCCAGGGATCAATCTTCCAGAAACTTGAGCTCTCATTTTACTTAGCAGCCAGCTACCAGGGAGTAGCTTCACTCCAGTCCTACACAACAGCTGTGCTGTGCAGTGATTTTTCATCCTGGTGGAGTGAATCTGGAAGTCCACTTCATCACACCTATTTAGAGTGCCAGATTTTTCCTGGTTGATATAGGGATGGCTGTGGTGGGCAGTCTAACTCAGCACCCACACCTTGGCTGAGGCTACACATGATAGATCTGGAGAGGCTGACCTGGATGTTACCTAGTCATACTGTGGGTGAAAGCACCTCATGTATGATAGTCACCCCTCTAAACCTAGCTACCTGGATAGCTTTTAAGTGAGTATGAGCAAAAAGGATCTTGTAGGTATCTAAACCCTCTTTCTTGATCACAGTACAGTCCAAACTCATTATCATCAAGGAGACACTGATTATTGCCACAGAATCAAGCATGTTATGCTAAATGTGTGGTTTTATTTGGGTCTTTCTAGCTTGTAAGGTTGATTTTTTGGTACACTTGGAAGATTTCTAAGCTATTCACCCTATGCACACTATAGTTATAGAAGATTTTTTGGCTAAAAGTTATTGATATTGAGTACTGGTTAGGGTTGAAATTCTCTCACATCTACATCCCCAGGGTTTTGCTGACACCTCCGCTTGTTCTAGATAGAGTTCTCATTTATGAGGATGCTTGATGTTAACTTCCTGGTGGTGAGATTGGTGGTTTAATGCCTGATTATGGGTGCTGCTGGGCACCACATGAGACTGAGAAGCAGATTTACCTACCTTAAAGAGCCCTGTGATAACCTGGAATTTTCTCTTTCCAGTGGATTTATAGTACATGTCAATGAAGGTAAGCCACCCATATAGCCCAAACATGGTTCAATCTATATCCAGAACCTTATCATGACATCTATTTTGTAGGATATAAAAACTCTTCTCTATTTCTCTTATTAATTGTATAACTCTTTAAGATATATAATTATCTCTTCCCTTCTTGTTAACTGTTATAAGTGGTACTTGTATGGTATTTGGTTTAATTGAGGTGGTAGGTATTATATTAATGGTTATGAGGTAAGGGTTTAATTAGGGAGGATCACAGATGCTTTGATATGGGTGGGTGCATCAGTCCAAGCACAACCCTGAGGATTTGACCTTGATTTTATATTATAGTTTAAGGTAAAATTTTCCTGCAGGGTCCAAGGGATGGGGATTTCAAAAGCAATAAAGTTTCTGATATGAGTAGCTATCCTATGAAAAAGCTAGCATGGCCAATGAGATAACATGTTCCATGTGCAGCTAAATGGTGGGAAAGTATGTTAAATGAACACCTGGTAACTTATCTTTATATGAGATTGGCACTAAGGAGGTTATAGATAATCAAAGGGAAAGGGGTTGCAATATACATCCCTGATCATAAATTGGTTCAGGGCTGACAGGACACATTGTTCAACATGGTTATTGGGTGAGGTTGATACTTAATTTAATAATATCCAGAGTCAATCATTGTGTTCCATTAATTTAGAGAAGGTGATGTAAGAAAGTTCCCATGATAATGAATGAGCTATATTTATTGCAAAGTGGTATGGAGGGTCTGATCAGCTAAATGGAAATAAGTCCACATTATCTCTCAATCTGTATTACTAGATTTCTCAATTTTTTCCTTTTCTATATTATGAATGTTGATCATATCACGGCTCAACAGGTACATTTAGATACCTATTACTCTAATATACACTCTAAAGAAAGGATCCTTGATCATGAAATGCAATGTTTCATACCTTGATTAAGGATTTATTTCATCCTTTTATGATAAAACTGCTTCAATTTAACTACAGCATTTTTTGAAGTTGATAGGTGTCATAAAATAATGCCCAATTTTTTTTGTTTTTGGGTATGTGGCTATAGCATTTTGCTTGTTGTTAGATTTAGGTTAGCCTTTTTAGCTAGGGGCTTGAAATCTGTGATGTTAGAGATCAAGCTTGGTAGAAGATGTCTAGAAGGGACCTGGGTGTGCTCAGTTTGGTTGAGGCATTCCAACTTGGCCCCAGGGGACCTAGGTTCAACTCCTGGGACTTTCACTGGGCCCTGCCTCTAGGTTGATGTTCTCACTGGACCTTATTGGTAGTTATAATTTCCAGCATGAACTGACCAGAAAATCCAATGGTGATGAAAAATCATTTAATTGACCCCATATACCCACTTTTCTTAAGGCTGTGGTCTTTTATACCCCCGCTATTAAGAGCTTTAAAAAAGTTTTATTTTAAAAATAAAAATGAGACACCTTACAGGAGTTAATATTTGGGGCAGTGTAACTGCATATTGGTCCCCAAAATAACTTGGCCCTGGCCATCACAAAGGGACAGCCAAGCTTAGAGATGGATGATCATGGATGCAACCAGACTGCTTGCTTGGCAAAGCTTAGTGGGAGCTGCTGCAAGTTTTTTGTTTTAGGTTTTATGTTTGGCATGTATATCATTGCATGTGAAACCACTGACCAACCTTGGGAGGGGGTTCCAGGTGAAGATAAAGTTAAACCTGGCACCTAGTGCAATTTCTGACGGTTCTTACTCCAATGACCAATTTTTTTATTTTATTGTGGGTGGTTTGTAAATTTTTCTTGTCCAGGTGCAAAAAATAAAAAAAATGTCATAACTGTTCTGTTTTAGCAAAGTTACAAGGGGGAAATAATTGGAAACTAGATAGTTATCTTTATTAGGATATTGATGTTATATAGTTATTGTGAGTCTGGATAGTAGGAACATGATTATGGCAATCACTCAGTTGGATTGGTAGGGAGGTGGCTTGATCCTTATAATGAGTCAAGCGCTAAATTGAGCTGTCCATTGTGAAGGGATTGTTATTTGATCATGTGCTGGATTTGTTAATTTGAGTGGACTTCCGCATTTAGCTTCATGTCACTGGGAAGTTAGATTGTGGGTCACAAACTCATTTAGTCGGAACCTTGCCGGGGGTTGACCTGTTGTTTTGACAAAAATAAAAAAATAAACAAAGAATAAAATTCAGCTTTAGAAAAAACTAAGCAATGGCTATCTGCACTTCTTTGAGTTTTTGTTTTACCTCTGAAGGGAGTTATTAAGTGTGTCACTTGACTAGGGCTGTGGCAGCCCAGAAAAGGGACAATTACAGCAAATGCTATAATTGTTCTGTCTTTCCTTCCCTGTAATCTTATTTTGGATTTCCCCAGCGTGGGGGAATCCAAAATCACTAAAAAAGTTGATGGAAGGCGTTTTGCTTTCTGGATTTTGATATTTTAAAATATAGATATTTATAATAAAATCTTTTTTTCTAAGAAAATTGTTTTAAATTTGAATTCAAAACTTTTAATTTTTAAATTAAAGAAAGTAAAACATATATAAATTTTATTGTAAGAAAATCCATAAATTTACACCCCTCTGTGGGTGAGGAAGGGAAAGATTTGAGAGAATCTTCTTTGAGAAGATTCTACCAAAATTGTTTTCGTATTTTGGACGGTTGCTCCTTTTAAGAAAAGGAGCCACCCGTCTGAAATCCAAAACAGCCCTACACTTGACAGGGTGTTTCCCTTAACACTTAATTGCTGTGAGGTGGGTTTATCCACCCACATTGCATTTTGAGTGATGTGTTTTACTTGCCATGTTAAATCATTATGTTTAGGACAATAGATCAATATATTGATTTCAGATTAAATATAATGCGTGTTTATTAAATAATTAAGGGGAGGTTTTGAACCAGGGGTCAAAAAGAGCAAGCTCGCTGCTCAAGCCAGAAAACTTCTTCTCGGGCAAGTCACTCAAGGGGACTTCAACCCCGGTGGCAGGGTCAAACCTGTAAAGGTATAGATCGGCCAGCGTGGGGGGAGGGTAGTCATCTTCAAGGGCGTCGAATTGGTCGTGAGGGAAAGGGTGGGATTCGATCGGTTCCATTGTGTCAGGGGCGAGCTGGGTGGTGGGATGGTAGTGATCTACGGGGGGCGAGTAGTAGACATCCTGGGCTTGGAATCCAAGTGCTTGGGCGGTGAAGAAGAGTGAAATGTGCTTCAATTGCATGCTGATGCATCTCCAACCCTTGTCAAATGACTTAAATATGCTGCACGATGCCGTTACGTAGATTTAATTCCCGTCGCCCGACAGTTTCATTTGTTTCCCATTGCTTTAGCAAGCTTACATCTTCCTGAGCTTTGAAGAGATCAGAATAAAATATTAAATCAAATGCGGTTGCCATGAAACTTTTGCCCGCCCGCAGCGGCAAACTTCCCTTGGGAAATTGACTAGAAGGTCATAAACCAAGCCCAAGCGTTACAGGCTGCCCATACCCTCTGACACTCGACGCCAGCTGTTGCCTAAATCTCAAGCCAAACCGCCCAGTTTCAAAGGGCAGATATAACTGATTTAACCATCCCCAATCGCACACGACATTTGATCCATAACGAATCAAATATAAATTCATAATTAAAAACATCCTTCTTGAATCGAAGTGGTAAAGAATCATATTCATCAATCCTCATTTCCAACCATACGACACTATCCTCCAATCAAGGCTTTCCCATAACCTTTGAATCCACCAAACAACTAGTAGACCGATCCATAATAATCTTCACCACTTATTATCACCATTGTTTCTCCCCCTTCACCCTATTACTGATCCTATTAAATACTCTTCCAAGAATTATACTTAAAGCATCTTAAAAACAATACCAAATAAAATGTTATTTCAAAACGGTTGGCAATAAGGGCTGCTTACACATCTTCGGTTTAGCGGCCAATCCTTTACAAAGGACTAAACTTAACTTTATTCTTTTATCAATCATACAAGACCCACCTTCCTACTATCAAGGCTTCTGTAAAAATCACCCATCACTTTATAATCCATGTTCGATGATATAACTAACTTAAACAAACGTGAGTCTGTCTGGCTGTAATCTCAGCTTGAGTGCACTCAAGGCGTAAATTTATATATCGACTTGATTCTCCATATTACTTTATATCCAAAGCCAATAGCCAAGATAGTAACTTGGGTTATACCAACCTTGAACACAATGCCCTGTCAGCACTTACGAAATACTTTCAAACCTTCTTGGTAAACCCCCTAGCAATGCCCAAGTCAGAAAAGAAGACCCAGGACTCAAACTTATCCACCCAAGACCCATAGCCAAGATATGTCAAGCTGAGCTCATCAATCAAGACATCCCAGCTGAGGACTTCCATATATAGAGGGCAGCAAATTTTCTTGGGATACCATCCCTTATAACCAAACACCTATTCTCCCTGAAAGCCACAAAAAGTCCTATAGAATCACTTGTTCTAAAACAAACTAGTCCTCTAGTCCAATATGCTTCTCTCCTTCTTTGTAACTCTGCTAAAACAGCAAACTTCCACCAGCATATAAGTAACTTCTAATATAGGGGGATACAGAGTTATATAGAGATGTTAGGGTAGGCTACTTACAGTTCAACAAATCCATATATTCCTTCTGGGGCTAGAATAGTGGCTCTGATATTTTAACCTTGGTAATCAGGCTTATCCACAATATTTTATCTACCTTTGCAACCTATGGATTCAAGTTGAGATAAAAGGAAGGAGTTGTTAAGGGCTATAACTAAAATTCAATTTAGTTTTCTGTTGCAACTGAACTAATTGTAGTTAAGTATTTTAAGTGGGAGGTAGCAGTCCAAAGAAAAAGGGCAGAGGTTTAGGATACACAATGGCTTTCTTGGTGAACCAAAGCTATTATACAGTAAAGGAAATCCACTAGGCCACAAGGGGGTGGTATTGCAGCAGGGTTAATATATGGTGTGAGCAGCTGTCAAAAATCCATAGGCTGTAGTATCTTATCATCCACCAGATATCCTCCCAAGCCTTCTAATATTCAGAAAGTATCCAGAACCTGTGGCTCTGGCGTAACCTGCGGCCCAGGATATATGTTGTCATCTGAAGTAGCCAGCCTGACCCAACCTACAGCCTGAAGGATTTAGGACGTTCTTCCAGCTTCTGGATATAGGTTCATAGTTGTTGTCTCTATATTCTACTATAGATGATTATGCTACATGACAAAATATCATCCTTTGCTCTGCTAAAGAAGCCTAAGAGAAGATAACATTAAGGAAATAGGACTTGGATCAATCATCAAGTCAGTACAGAACTATCTATCTTTTATTCTAACCAGCTGGCTTTAAGGCAGCCCACCCGCCCAGGTTTATCCAAGTTAGCTCACAGCGCTAAGAAAAGACTTAAGCAGTGTTAGGGCTTTGCAGCAGGGGGCCAACCTTGGATGGGTGGGGTTTGTGAAGGGAGCTGGCTTGATGACTTCCACAGCCAAGTACTCTTTCTGACTCTGTACAACTATCTAGTGGCCTAGGCAGAGTAGCTGTCTACCTGGACCAGGTTCCAGGGCTAGCTAGCAAGTGGTTGGCTACCAGTTCACCCAAGTGACTGTTACACTATACTGTATCTAACCAGAGCTACTTGGATACAATTGGCGCAGCGCCTTTTATCTTAGAATGTTTGGCTGGGCGGCCCAATCTGTGTTGGATTCTTCTAGGAGTGTTTCAGGTGATGGCCCAAAATGACAGCCCTCTTGTTCTAGGATACAATTAAAGTTTATAATAGTAATTATTATGAGGTGCATATTGAGGTGCTTTCAGACAGAAACTAATTAATGAACAGCAATTATATGTTACATTAATCAATTGCAATGCATGAATTTGTTGATGCCAGGATATGATTTGGTTGTTGATTCATTGATATTGCAGCCCGGACGCCGGCATTATTTTGTTGGACTAATTCCTGAGGACTCTTGACAACTGGCCTGTGTTAATTGGTTGATCTGTTAATTAGTCAATATCCAGAAACCCTGGAAGTGGCAAATAGTTAATTGAGGGATCTTTGCCTGAAATTGGCTAAAAAACTAACTTGGGGATGCTACCTGCATTTTTAAATTGGCAGAGAAACTTTCCATGCTGTTTGTTGTAAAGCTAGCAGCAAAGGGTTGCTAATTTCTACAAAACGTTAGTCAGGGACCTAATTCTTATTACTATACCTGTTGATGGTATATTGGCAGCCTGTAAAAGAACAGAAGAATATAAAGGTGTAAAGACAAAACTAGTGTTTATTTAGATAGTATTGCACTTATATAGTATGAGGCAGGGGAATTGCCACCAGGGGCAGGGAGGCACAGACAGAAGGACTTCCCTAATAGAGGAGAGTGAATAGGTACAGCTAAAAGTCCCGCGCAAGAGAACAACTGGTTCCACGCGGCTTTCCTTAAGGAGGTTGTCAGGGATCCACTCATTGGGAAGCCTTTCTCCAATTGAATGGAGAAGAGCTCCCAAGTTGAATTTGATCAGAGTGGAACCTACTGGAATCCCTATCATTAATATGTGTAGAAGGTGACCAAATAGACGGAATCTTCCCAAGAAGAGAGTGAAGTGATTGAGGAGATAATAGACACTGGTGTACCCCAAGACCAACCAGGGGGCCTTGGGGTGGATGATAGGTGGGAATTGAGCTGTTTCAACATAAGGGGCATGTCTTCAACGCGGACCAAAACAATACCAAATTGAGTCTTCATTTTTGTCAGTAGGAGTTGGTTCAGGGTTTTTGAAGTTAACATTTGCTTGCCCATAACTGATTAACACACAAAAAGTCCATAAAAGGAAGATGAACTTCATGTTGTTGGGGAAACCTTTTAGAATCTACTAATCAAGTGTTTAGAATTGAAAATATAGATTTATTTGGTTGATAGAAATAAAAGAAATTGTTGAAGCAATTTGCTCAAAAGAAAATGTTCAGTTTAAATACCTAAGTCAATTGGGGGAGGGAGCATAGTAGTTACCAGGGGATCCTGCAAGGATAGTTTGGCTAGTATTGCTTTGCAGGTCTGCAGCAGGCTGCAGCCTGCAATACAAGAAGAGGTAGGTTGAATTATTGAGCTGCAATATTCTTCTGGCTTCTGGTGGGAATGGTATTTTGAGACTGGATGAGCAGCATTTCTGTGGCTTGGTTTTGTTGCCTTGGTTGATTGGCTAGAAGGGTCCCCTGTACAATGATGGTTGGCTGAAGTGCATTTATTTTCAGTCTGATTGGCTGGCTTTGGGGTTTCAGAGCTTGTTTCTAAGGTGCTTTTGTTGCCGTTGTTGCTTTCTTCATCCTGGGATGTTATTTTTGAATTTAAACTAGGTTTTATATTTAATATTGAGTCTGAGTGTTTGCTTTTGCTTGGGCTTTTGTTTTTGCTTTCATTCTCAAAAGCGCGTTCATTTATCAATTTTGAATGTGGATTCCAATCAATCATATTAATTGAATTAGATTGTAAATTAATCCAGTTTTCTGCATTTAAATTCTCTTTTAAATGATCCATTTGTGTTTTAAAGATTCCAGCAATAAAACAATGACTTGTGTAAGAGATAGAATCCCTTACAGAGGTAGATATAAATAAATTTGTTGTTCTATTATTAATCTTGGAAGTAAAGCCTGTGCCTTATGCGCATTCAAAAGGCAAAATGAACACCTGTTTTAGAGGTGTTTTAAACGTCTTTATCCCTAGTAAATCAGGATGCAATAGGGTGATTGCACAATTGTTCCGTCACTTAATCTCTAGGTGGACAACTTAACATCTAATCCATTCAGGATCTGTGACATTTCCCTCCACTGGATTAAACAACAGGGTTAAAAATGGCTGGCGTCTCAAGGTGACAGCTATGGTGAACAGTCCCTCTAGAAGAGTCACAAGAAGAGTCTTGAAGAAGGTGCAAGTGGTAATTCCTAAGAGACCCAGGCCTACCAAGGTGGTGGAGGTGGATAAGGCCATTAAGAAGCAGGTAGTCTTGCATGATGTGGATGACAGCTATCTGGATTTGGGGATTCAGCTAGATCAGCTACTGGTTCCTCAGCTGGCCTTAGTGGGGACAGACCCATTATTTGCTGCATTGTTCCTAGCTTTGAGTGAGCCCAGGGAGGTGACAGGAACTGGGTTGCAAAAGGGTAACAGTATCTATTGGCAGTTCTCCATGCAGGCGGCGGAAGAATACTTGAAGGCTCAGCTGAAGGAATTCCAATTTTAGGGTCAAGGGCTCTCAGTCTTGCAACAGGGGATGGTATCCAACATAGTGAAGTCAGTCCTTTGCGCTTGGGCAACACCTGGGGTTACCAAGGCTCAAACAGTCATTTGGAAAACCTCTGACAACTTTGAGCAACATCTTTGGCAAGCCTTCCAGGAAGTGTTGAAGTCATACACAGTGGAGGGGGCTGCTCATCTGGTACCAATGGTGATGGCTGGCAACCTTGTTCTTTGAGGAACCAACTGCTGTGATACCAAGCGGGAGGAGAACATGGGAGTCTTCCTTGAGTGGGCCTTGTCTATATTCTACGGGGTGGGTGGTCAGGTCCCAGTAGAGTATGCCCTTTGTGAGAGTCTTCTGTGGAACTGTATCTTCTTGGGGGTCGCCTTTCCTGTGGACATTGGGGTCAATTGTGTGTCTCGCTTGGTGGGGGTTTGTTGCCCAATCCTTGGTCATTGGCTTTGTGGATCTGTAGGCAACCAGTTGTGTTTCTTGGCTGTTATTCAGGTGGTAGAACAGTTGGTGCGGTACTGGAAGAGTCTTGTCAGTCTCCAATAAACACCTTGTTCTTTTATTCTTATTCCTCATACTTTGGTGCAACACTATTGCAAACAGGACAACAACCCATGGAATTTTTTAATTAGGCTTTTGTTTTTTTGGGTTATTGTCCTCATTGGGGCTTACTCTTAGTCACTAAGAGCAGCACACATATACTGAGCGTGTACTCTAGTGATCAATTGCCCAGAATGGGGCTCCTTAAGGGTGTAGGAGTTGGGGCCAGTCTTCTGGATAACTTGAACTGGACCTTGCCAAAGGGAGGCAAGTTTGGATTTGCAGCTGTACCCTCTATTGCTGAAGAAGTAGACTGAGTCTCCTACCAGGTAAGTGGGTAAAGCAGAGCATTTGAATGCAGCTTGTTTTAGGTCCTGTAACTTATGGTTTAAGTTTACGGTGTAGGCCTCTGATTGCAAGCAAATAAGAGTTTGAACCAGCTTGTTGAGGTATGCCTCTGGGGAAACAGTCAGGCTGGGCTTTACCAAGGAATATAGTAAAGGGGGAAGTCCTGGTTGCTGGCTGTAGAGCAGTTAAAGGGCAGCTTGCCAGTGGCCTAATGGTACCCAATGTTATATGCAAAAGTGGCCGCAGGCAGGAAGGTATCCCATTCAGTCTCATGTTGGTGACTGAGCTTCCGGAGTATCTGGACCAGGCTCCCATTAGTGCTCTCTACCATGCCATTTGTCTGTGGGTGGTAAAGAGTGGATAATGTCCCACAAATTCCCATCAGTTGGTTGAGGCAGGGGATGATATAACTGGTGAAGTTGGTACCATTGTCTGTCAGCAGAATCTGGGGTCAACCATGTTTGTATATGATATTCTCCAGGATGAACGTGGCTGTCACCAGTGCAGATTGATTGGGAATTGCCTTGGCCTCTACCCATTTAGTCAGATGGTCAACCGCCACAATGATGAAGTTGCAACTGTTGGTAGCTAGCAGGGGGCCCACTACGTCAATGGCTACAGTGTGGAAGGCAAACCCAGGGTGTACAAGTCTGTGTTGAAACTTGGCAACCTTAGGCCTCTCAATGTTGCAGTCATGACAGTTGGCTAGCGTATCCACTACGTCAGTGTGCATTCCTTCCCAGAAGCAGTGCTGCTGTAGCAGAGCTAACATCTTCTGTATGCCACCATGGCCAGTAGTCTTGTGAGCTGCCACCACTGAGTCCATACATAGGGATGGGCGTATGTAGGATAGCCAAGAGTCTCCACAAAGCTTCAGGAGTTGTTCCTTAGAGACCTTGGTATCAAAAGTTAGCTTCTTGAGAGCTCTCTGTATCTCTACCGGATCCTCCCCTCACAAAGAAGGATCCTCCATAAGCTTGTCATAGAGAATGTCAGCCATGGGGGATACTAAGGCAACAGTGGGAAGGCGGGAGAGACAGTCAGCATTCTGGTGGGCTGCCCCGGCTCATGAATGATTTTGTAGTCATAAGCCTACATTTTAATGGCCCAACACGCCAGACGTCCTTCAGAGTCTTTGAGGGTCTTCAGCCATTGCAAGGAGGCATGTTCTGTTACAATTGTGAAATGTACCCCATAGAGATAGACTCTGAATTGTTGGTAGGAGTATATCACAGCCAGACACTCTTGTTTGGTGACAGTATAGTTCCTCTTGTGAACATTAAGCATATGTGAGCAGTATCCAACAGGGTGTTCAAGTCTATTGGAGTCCAGTTGGGAGAGAACACCCCAATTGCTGTCAGAATAGCATCTGTATGAACCACAAACGGCTTGGCAAAGTCAGGGTAGGCCAGCACAGGGGCTGCAGTCAGTGTTTCTTTGAGAGCATTGAAGGCAGATTGGCACGCTGGGCTCCAGAAGAATTCTTTATCAGCTCAGAGAAGCTAAAAAAAGGGGTCACCCAGGGATGCAAAGTTGGGGATGAAGCAGCAATAGTATCCAATCATCCCCAGGAAGACCTGCATGTCCCGCTTATTAGCTGGGATCTGCATTTTCTCAATGGCTTCCACCTTCAGAGGTACAGGGAGGAGTCCATCTTAGCTAATGATGAACCCCAAGAACTCAAGGTGCTCCTTGAAGAAGTTGCACTTGCGTGGCTTAAGCTTGAGATTAGCTGTAAGTAACTTCTGGAAGACTTCCTCCAAGTGTTGTAGGTGATTGTTAAAGGTTTGGGAGAACACATTAATGTCATCCAGGTAGACCAAGACACTGGTGAGTTTGAGGTCGCCCATCACTGCATCCATGGCCCGCTGGAAAGTAGCCGGGGCATTGAACAGACCTTGAGGCATCCTTGTGGGTTGAAATAGCCTTTGGTCAGTGATGATTGCACATTTTTCCTGATCAGCGGGGGGTAGATCAATCTACCAGTACCCACTGATAAGGTCCATGGCGCTGAAGAACTTGGCGCCACCCAGTTGGTCCAAGGTATTATCAATATGAGGGAGGGGATATAAATCCTTCTTGGTAACAGCATTCAGTTGACAGTAGTCAATCACCACATGGTTGCTGACATCCTTCTTTTTGACAATCAGGAGAGGGGAAGCCCAAGGGCTTTTACTGGGGACTAGTAAGCCAGATCCTAATAGCTTCTGAAGCTCCTTGTTGGCCACAGCATGATTGGCTTGACTGTGTTGTATAGTTCTGGAGCAGATAGGTGGACTGCCTTGGGTGTCAATATGGTGAGCAACATCTGCAGCCTTGCCCAGGTCATAATCATCCTTGACAAACACATCCTTATACTGGGAAAAGAGATCCATAGCTTGATCCTTCTGTTCTTTGGAGAGGCCAGATAGAGAGTTGTGGCTTATGACTGATAGCACCAGTGGTTGCTCACTGGGTAGACCCAACTCAGAGAAGTCCGCAAAGGGGGCAGTCTCCTGTAGGTTGTTGTGCTCTTCCAGTTATATATAAGCCAGAAGTTGGTGTTTGGAGACAACCATAGCTTCACAACTCATGTTGGCCAAGAGTATAAGTACCTCCTTCTCACTTGGCATGAGGATGCCTGGTGCAATCCATGGTTCTAGTCTGGAGGCATTAGGGGTTCCAAAGATTTCTCCATGAGTGCCAGCTGGTAGAGCCAGCAAGAGGCCTGTATTGTGGATCACCTGAGCGCCAGGTGGGATAGTCACATTACAGGAGGCGTAGACTGGAATATCCTTGGCTTCCCCAATTGAGAGAGGTAGCACCTTGACCTTCTTACTACGCAGCTTATAAGCAACTGGAAGCTCTCTGTTAGTGTACTCCAGATTGATGTAGTGCAGACAGCGTAAGGGCAGGTCAGACGGGCAATCACCATGATAGAACATGGGTATGGAGTGGCCCAATATTCCAAATGTATGGTCTCCATGGTTAGTCACAGTGCCATACTGAACCATGAAGCTAGTCCAATAAGAATGACATAGCTGTTGTTTTCCAGAGCTATAGCAGAAGCAGTGACCATTAGCTTCTCAAAGCAGAGAAAGAGAGAAGAGTAGGCTCCTTTAGCTCTAGTGGTCAGTGGACCAGCAGTACCAAACTCTTCATGGTAGGCCAAGTTCAATGCCAGCTTAAGCTTCTTAATCAGCCATGAGGATATAATGTTCCCAGGGGCACCAGTATTCAGTATGGCCCGTAAATGAGTCTTGTTCACTACCAGGTTAATATAGGTGCAATCCTGGTGGTCCTCTCTGATCTCCACAATCTTTGAGACCTGGTGTACACTTAGTCCTTTGAACTTCTCAAGGAAGGAAGCCATGACAGCTCCCACAGCTGGGCTTACTTCCTTGAGGGATTCTAGCAGTGCTGAGACGTTTACTGTGTGGAGCAGCTTGGCCAGTTGTTCAACACTGTCCTCCTCATGAGTGACTTCAAAGCCTGCTTGAGCCAGTTGTTTGGCATAGGGTAAGGACACTGTTCTCCTAGCTATTTGGGGGATAACCACTTCAGGGCAAAGTGTAGTCCAATGAGTTTGTGTATTAAAAGTGAGAACTTGATGTAGGAGGTCCTCTTGAACTCCGTCAGACTCTGCATCCTCATGTATTAGTTGGGAGTTGAAGTCAATCAGAGAGGGTTTATCCTTAGGGTTGGTCCCAGAGGATGGCAAGGCAGCAGGCCTCTGATCTGGTTTGTTGGGGGCAGTGGTATGGGGGAGATGAGGGTGTCAAAATTACAAAGGCAGCCAAGGATTTCTCCTTGTCCTGGCTGCTTAGTAGTTTTTCAACTGGTCCTCATTGTCCTCCTCAATATCAGTGTCCTTGGTGTAGTCCTCCTCAGTGTCCTCCATGCCAACATGGTGGACTTTTTGACGTGTATTCCTACATTCCTGAGAGAAGTGGCCAGCCATACCACATTTGAAGCAAGTACGGGGGCTGTTGTTGACTGGAGCAGGCCCAACCGTGTCAGAAGGCTTGGGCATCTCAACAGCCACGCAGGGTCTATGCTGAGATTTCTGGCAAGGGCAGCCTTCAGGAAGAGGGACTTCAATCTCCTCCTTGTAGGTGCATATGAGGCGGATCAGATCTGGTACAGTGCAAGTGTTGTAAATGCCCAACTTAAGAGCCAGAGACAGTTCCTGGTTAACATGTACAGCATTGAGGAGTGCAGACTGCACATCAATAAACTGCACCGCACTCATAGACAACAGAGTTTGAGCTTCAAGGTAGAACCTAGAAGTGAAGTCTTCTAGGGCTTCCCCCACCTTTAAATCAATGTTGGCAAAGTCTATCTTGCAACCAAGGAGTGCTTCTTGGCTACCAAATTCTTCTGTCAAGGCTCTAGAGATGTTGGCAAAAGTCCAGCCATTCTCAGGGAGACGTGGCAAGATAATGGTTTGAGTCTTAGCATCCAGACAGTTGATGATTGTGAAGTCCCTCATGGCATTGTCTGCGCCATACATGGAGTTCTGGTACAGACGTAAGAACATTGTGAGATTAGGCTGATTGACCACAAATGATCAGGTTAATCATTGCATGCAGATCTTAATCAGTTACACGCCGTATTATCACTGGTCATCATTATATTAATAGATATGACAGTTATACGCCATATAATTGCTAGTTTATTATAATAGATGTAATGATTATACGCTGTATTATCAATTGATTATCACTTAATTAAGTGCAGTTAGTATATGCCGTGTAATTGCTAGTTTATTATAATAGCTGTAACAATTATACACCGTATTACCACTGATTGTCCCAATGTGATGTGATGTGATTATACGCCGTATATTGCTTGCTATATTATAATTGATGTACTTATTATATGCTGCATAAACGTTAGCCAATATATTGAATATCATTGATTACACGGTGTGTAATCACAAAATCATCAATTGTATATCACCTATTCTACCCTACCGGACGTTGCATCAACTCAGCTCAACAAAGCCTGATGGACTTATATGTCCATATCAAACAAGTGATATACAAGTGGCTAAGAAATACCAAGTTTGGATCAGTATTACAAAGCGTATAATTGGGTTCCTTATTGGTTTGGGTCAGTATTACACAGCGTATAATCCTCTGAGTCACTAATGGATTGAGTCTGCTATTATACGGTGTATAATCCTCAATTTGACTTGTTGCATTAATAAGCAGAAGGTTTGCCAACCAGAAAAGGATCACTGATTAAGCCCTGCAAATGGAATGCCAGAATTCTATCTTCCAATGTAGGAGGGCTGAACAGGGACAATTTCTAAGCACCAACTAAATACGGTGTAGTTTCCCAGCGCAATAATAGGCGTGTAAGATACAGCCAATTGATAAATGACAGTAGGCTAGCTCAAGAAGAGCGTAGGCTGTAGCTGAGGTGCCATGGACGCCTGCTAAGGCCAGTAGCATATCATGTGCCAAGGACAGCCAATCAGGATGGGCGTAGCCAGCAAAGATAGACCTATTGCAAAGATAGACCTATTGCAAAGGTAGCCACTGGGAACTGTCTGAAAGGACAAGAACAAGGGTTGTTGCAGTATATATTGATATAGACACCTGAAAGGACAAAAACAAGTTCATAGTTACATCTGGATAGATTGCAGCTGCTGGCTAGATTGCACTCCAGTATCAATAAACGTAATTATCTTCTAAGTTCTATTCTATTGTAGTCTGTAGTGCTCTTGCATAGGATTAGGTAGAGTACATTGGCAAGGCTAACATCTATCTGTAGCTTTGAACATAACAGTAATATCACAAGTTGCTCAACAAACATGATCACATTGCTCTTGCAGTCAAACTTGGGTAGATTGCCAGGCTTGAAGTTGTTGGAGCCATGTTGGATGGGATCAGGTTTGATCCTCACTGGAGAGCAGGTGAGACAGGAACAGCTGAGAGTGGAGGCAGCAAACCTAGCCTCAGAGGCACGGTGACAATTTTCCTCTTGCTGGGCTTTGTGTTCACCTTCTCTGTCTTGAGCAGCTCCAGAAGCTTCAGGGGTGGCCAGGACGTCATCCTTGGACTCCAGTATTGGCTCTAATACTTGTACAGTGTTGGGAGCCAACCAAGTGTGGTCATCATTGCTTTTGTAGCTATGATAGAACTCAGGACTATAGGACCTTAGTGGACTGTGGTGACTCTTGGAGTTGATGAACATAGCCTGTAAGTTGACGGCCATAATCTTACTGTCCATCCTATCCAATTGGCTCTGGAAGACGTCCAGGAGAAGTCATTGCTTGTCCAGCTCATCTTGGTAGACCTTGTTTTCCTGACTAGTGATATCCAAGTCCTTTTCCAGAGAGGTGATGCGCTTTTCATGGGTGGCAAGCTCAGCTTGGAGCAAGGCTATTACTTCCTTGTCCTTCCTGACTTGGGTCTGGCTGTTGGCTCTGTCATGTGATTGGCAAAGTTTGAGACAATCCTGAAGCTCTGACACAGTGTGGTAGCCATCAAACAGGAAGGCAAGATTGGCACTCTGCTGGACCAATTCCGCCTGCATCTTCTTGTAGTGATTGAAGATCTCAAGGATGTCTCAACCAAGAAGGTGGCTGGAAGGGGAGTTGTCTGTGGCAGCAGATGTGGGGGTGAACAAGGGGATGGTGGCAAGGCAACAGGCTAATACTTCCACCTCATGAGTCAGGCTTCAAACCATGGGGCCAGTCTCCAGCACGTGAGTAGTAACCACACTAATCCAATTGGCGTCTACACCCTGATGGGTGAGGGTCTGTACCACATGCACTGGAACTAGCTTAGCTATACCCGCTTCAATGGCATTAACCCAGTGGAGCATGGTGTTCTGGGTGTTGGTAACTTTGACAAGATACTGATTGACAGTGGTGAAAGTATTGCCAAGCTCATAGTAAAGGACATGGAGGAACGTCTGTTGGTTAGATACCAGCATTCCCTGGTCATGCACTAGGCTTTAGATGCAATCCAGGTGCATTATGTTGTGGCATACGGCAGGATGGGTGAATTGTTGTAGGTAGTCCTTGATATGTTTGACAGTACAGAGGTCATGACAGAGATGGTCAAGGTTGACCTGGGAGAGATTCTGAAAGCAATCCAAGGAGTTTTCAGTAGAAGGCTGCTGAATGGCCAGGTGTTCAGAGCAAGAACCATTGCCAGCAGCACCAGCATCCATGGCGTGTATGGCACTACAGATGGCGTCCTCAGAAGGTGAAGAGTTGGCGTCCATCTCCAAGGGGAAGGGGCTTGTAGAAGCAGTGGTTGGCCAAAAACAATAGCCTGGGGGTGTTGATGTTCTAGCATGAAGTGGCTTAGGTTGGGCAGGCCATAGGGAGAACCTGCTCTTTCCCCAGCATGGGCATTAGCAGCAGTAAAGGCTGGTGGTAAGGAGAAGCAGTGGCAGGAGGCTGGACCAGGGGCATTCCACCCCCGCGGTCATTGAAATGACCGCGGGGGTGGGGGCTGATGGTGTTGAAAGACATGAGTACCAATGTTGTAAATCTAGCAGCAAAGGGTTGCTAATTTCTATGAACAGTTAGTCAGGTACCTAATTCTTATTACTATACCTGTTGATGGTATAGTGGCAGCCTGTAAAAGGACAGAAGAATATAAAGGTGTAAAGACAAAACTAGTGTTTATTTAGATAGTATCACACTTATATAGTGTGAGGCAGGGGAATTGCCATCAGGGGCAGGGAGGCACAGACAGAAGGACTTCCCTAATAGAGGATAGTGAATTGGAACAGCTAAAAGTCCCGCGCAAGAGAACAACTGGTTCCATGCGGCTTTCCTTAAGGAGGTAGATATAAATAACTTTGTTGTTCTATTATTAATCTTGGAAGTAAAGCCTGTTCCTTATGTGCATTCAAAAGGCAAATCAAACACCTGTTTTAGAGGCGTTTTAAAAGTCTTTATCCCTAGTAAATCAGGATGCAATAGGGCAATTGCACAATTGTTCCGTTGCTTAATCCCTAGGTGGACAACTTAACGTCTAATCCATTCAGGATCTGCAAAGCTGTTAGATACATATTGTGACAGCTTTTTGAGCACCCCCTGTGTGTTGTAAGACATGTTGGCAGGTGAGGTTTCAAATTTGTTTGCAATAAGTATTATACAGGGGTGGCATTGGTGGCATAATCCAAATATGGGTTGGATTTCAAATAAGTTGTCAATGATGTTTGACTGGAATTGGCTTTGCTATCTATTAGGAAATATCTCCCTGAACTTTAACATTCAAGGGAAGAGGTAGAATGGTGTTAGACACGGAATGGAGAATATTATTGATTGCCCCTGCATACTGTAAGATATGTTGCCAGGCAAGGTATCAAACTTGGTTGCAACATTTCCTGCTTGCATATGAGTGTATTTTTAGTCTATAAAATGGATGGTGACTTGACTTTGAGAAAACACTATTTGATTAGTTATAGCTATCCAATTAAACTTAGATAACTGGGGGCAATTGAAGTAAGAGATGGTCAACCAACAGTCTTCATCTGATTAGGATTTCATCAAAATAAAAATAATGATAGCTGATATTTCCTCTGACTCCAAAAGCATCATTTTTTTAGTTAACCCTACTCAATGCTGCAGTATCCCAATTAAAGCATCAAAGGGGTAAAAATTTCTTAAACTAGCAAACACAACAAAATAAAAACAAAAGAAATCTGGTTAGCCAGTACTTTTTAGCCTGATCCAATCACAACAATACTAAATAGGATAATTGTAAAATCTCTAGCTGCTGATAAACATAGTTAGGCCTCATAGCCAGGATCACAACAAGGCCAAGGACAAAAATAATCCTTCCCATTCAATACATTTACACAAACCCCATTAAAAAGTCAAACTTCATATATGTAAACACTGATATACTTTTGATGTAAATAGGTTATTTTGAAGCTAGATCTCAGCCCTGATATTTTCAACCGATTGCATATACAAACAGCCCCAAATTTCACTCATGTTGGGTTTAAAAGGCAATATCTCTCTTATTTTTATCCCTAAACTCAGATTTAAGTTAGGAACTCACATTTTATGAGCAGCAATGTTGAAATATTACTGGCATAAAATCTATTTAAACATCTCTTTATGGCTTCTGTTTAAAAGTATGCCAACTGATTCCTGGCTTACCATCTATTGGATCTATTGACCTGATCTATAAAGCTCAACATTACCTCTTTCCTTATGTGGGCCATCCACTAGCCTGCATAGGTCTAATACTAATATTAAAAATACCTATGTCATTAACATCTATATACAATAGGAGTTCAGGCACCTTCTAAGTAATATCAGGAAATTCTTTGGAGGATTTAAAGTTTGTGTCACAAGTGACAAACTCCTATTGACCATGCTTACTGGAAAGCCTCAACTACAGGATTTGAACCCTGACACCCTGCAGGCCGCCAGCCCACAGGACCAGCCGTCTGCAGATTTTTGGGCTTGAACCAGAGCAGGATTTGACTTTAGGAAATCCTCTAAGGCTTGATGAGTCAAAACCACCTACATTGACGCTCCCCACGTTGAAGGTTCTTGTTAACTCAACCAATCATCAGGAGGGCCTAGCCATAGACCCTGAAATAACTTGGGCCACCACAGAAAGGGAAACAAAGAAACTTTCCTATAGAACACAGGCCGCCCAGAGATGACCAATCCCATGGCCCAACAAGGAAACTTGAGTATTCTCAGTTTGAACCAGCCAATGAAATAACCCCCACAATGGATGCCAACAAGGACTGGAAACCCCTGGGAAACGGTAACACCTGGGTCAAAGAAATTTGTAAAAGTTTTTCTATGACAGATGGGAATACTTATACCCTGGACTGCCAGGAAGTTGCCCATTGCCATTCTTGCAATAAAGTGACATGAACCTTTGATTTGACCAGGTTATACCATACTTGTTATTAGTTCTACTTCATTTACAGTCTACTTCCTGTGGTTCTGTACCCCACACATACCTACCCCAAGAAACCGCGGACCAGCCGCCTGACCTTTATTGTCCACCAGGAGTTCCCTTTGACCCAGTACATTTCACTGAGTACCCGCCCAACCCTGCATATTTGGAGTTTACCCTAGAAAAAATCCTAATCCACAACCCCAAGGCTAGAACTAGAGAGACAGAGATCCTTTATAGAGAGGGCACCAAGATTACCCGGCCCTCTCTGCTATTCCGCAACAAGTACAAATACCTGCCCGCATATTTGGTTCCAATGATACTGCCCCACACTCTGCAACCCAACTGCCTGCAAGAATCTGTTGCTGCCAATAAATCCGCTTCCACCCAGATATTTGGAGTGATGTATATCACTCTTACTGGTCTGATCAATTCTATGGTGCCTGCAAGCAGACCTTGGTCAATCCTGGGCAAATACTTATCTTATATTGTAAAGCTAGCCCCAATTATGTGGTGGGCCCTCCCTGCTGGGCCCGCGGGACATCTGCCTGCAAGTTCCCAGGATCCCCACTGGCTGGATCCCTGAAAGTTTGGGGTATATATGAGGCCTAAATTTTTTAATGTAAGCCTAGCCACCTCATTGAAAATAAGGGGTGAAGCCTCTCATCAGCATGTCCCATCTCATAATCTATATGGTGGCCAAAAACAACATAAGTGGGATCCCTGGGTTTAACAAATTTAAGCCCTTTAAAGTATATTTCAACACAAATGAGATCAATTAAATTGGCCTATAATCAAATTCCATCTGGTTTAAAGTTTTAAAGATAGAAGATCCCCTATCAGACAATAAAATCTTTGGATTTGATTAAATTTTTCTAGTGTGGGTAGGCTTTGTCCATGTAGATTTTATTAATAACTTGATGTGGTACACAGTTAAACAAAGCTATCATTTGATCCCATTAATTTTTCTTAACCTCTTTCTAAAAAGATAAGGGAATACTATTGACCCCATTTTCTCACTTCAGAAGCCAAACTAAGAGTATTACCAAGATCAACCTTCTTTTCAGGAATGCTTTGCGCTATCCAAGAAGTATCCCCAACAGCTGAATAAATACTGGCCCCCTACTCTAAATTTCTCTCAATTAGTCTCTCCTTAATATTGATAGTATAAATAGGATCAACACTACAGAGGACAACAGCACCCATGTTGAAAATTATAATGTTGACACTATAGTAAAGTGTGAATTTTTCTTATAATATTATCTTCTGGATGTTGGCACTTTTGCAATTAGTTTTACTTAATACCCTGAAATTTTAACATAAAAATAAGAAATAAACATATAATTCCCTAGACTAATCCCAGATATATCAAAATTCAATAATAACACATCTTAAATAACAAAGATAGGGATAAATCAGCAATTGATTCCAATTTTACTGTGTAAATTACACTCTTTGCTATGAACATTTTTAAGCTTCTAAAAAACTTAAGGTTATAATGCAGCTCCCATAATCACATGCCAAATAGAAACCATGAAAATACATCAAAAATATTTATTTTATTGGCCACATATATCATCAACAGAAAATATCCTAAGTTTACTAGTAAACATATGGCATTTTGTTGCAACTGAACCAATGAGAGTTCAGTACTTAGAATTGGGGAAGACAACAGTCCAATATGAAAGGACAGAATAATAAGAATAAGGTCTTGTTTATTGTAGGATATTGTGATTAATATACTAAATGGGGAAGCCATAAGGCCACAAGGGGGTGGCATAGTGGGGAGTTCCATGTAGGGTTTGGAGCCAAGGAATAACTTGTGCGGGGATCAGCAGGTCAAATTGGCAATGTTCCTAATTAGGATGAAGTACCCGCCATTTGACATTGCCATCAGATTAATTCATAATTTTAGATACGTCAAGGGGCAACTCATCAAGCGCCCCCTGTGTATTGTAAGATATGTTAGCAGGCAAGGCTGGAAACTTGGTTGCAACAATTTCATATACTCCCATCTTGAAAATAATTCTGAAAATTCACTGCTAATATAAAAAGATTACCAGTATCTAAGAAATAATAAATCAAGTCAAATAAAAGTAAAGCAGCAATAAAAAAACCTAATTGTTTAATATTGATTAATGCCTTTACCAAGAACACTGTCCACATCTTCAAAGTACTCCTTGACTTCACCCACCTTGGACTTCTCCTCCACCACCTTATTCATGCTGTCCTTGTATTCCTTATAAGACTTCCTCTTAGTTGGAATCAACCTGGCTAGCAAAATTCCTAAACTTATGGGCAGCTCTACCCTTCTTCTTCTAGACCTTCTGAAATAACTTGTTGTACTTTGGGTTGGCCCCAAACTTAACCTTGAGGTGCTTTTGTCATACCTCAAGGTTATAGGTAGCTTTCATCTCACGGTTAATTCAGGCACTTCAACAGTTCCAGGGGGAAGTGGCTCACTCTTCCCTCTCCAGAAAACCACTTTATTTCCAATCTGCTGCTTCTAAAAGTTTCTGAGGTAACCCTCAAAGATCCTGGGGGCTTTTCTTACATAATTGCCCTCTAAGATGACCTCAAAGCCAACTCTGATTTACTTGTGTCTTATAAAACCAAAGCCAGAAAGCTAGATAACCCCAATTTAACCCTTCCCATTGCCGTCATTAATATCCTTGTCTTGGAGCTCCTTATCACTTTTGGGTTCCAGGTGAGAGCCTGTCTAAAATCAAAAAGCAACTTGGAACTTCTTTATCAAAGGTGGGCTCATAGGCTCAGAAATAAGCCTGCTCAAAGTCTATTATCATAACATTTGGCCCAAGAGAGCACTCACAAGCTAGCTGCTTGGCAACAAGGGTGGTCTTATAGCTACCTGAGGGAAGGATCTGGTCTTTTTGAGTGATCATAAGAAGCCAGCTTGTTAGTGTGAAGGGGGCATAGAGAATCCTGTAAATTAGTTAAGCCCTTGGTGTAGACTTCTTGTGACAATTGCCATAGAAGGCAGTTGTAAAGGCAAGATCATAAACTGACCAAAAATATGGGAGTTTCAGCTTATGGATGTAAAGTTCCAAGGGGTCCTGCTAGCCCTGGACAGTAATATATTCCCCAAAGCCACAAAAAAGGTGGTCTGTGTTCAGGCACAACCTCTCTGCAACCTGGAGGACCTTGCTCACACTGTGGATATGCATTTTTTGCTGGCATTTAAGGCCAAAACTTTCCCTACTTTCTTGGAGTCCCCTCACACTACAAAGAAGACATTAATCCAGTTGGATTATTTTCTCTCCTGGTGCCATCCTGCCTTAAAACAATTGGCAGGACAACAAAAAAATGTGGCCCCATTTTACTGGGTTTGCCTGGCTTGCAGCCCAGGAAACTTGGGATAAGATTCCACATATAATGGAATCCCATTTGATCAATTCCTCTGGCCAAGAAGTCCCTTGGCCTAAAGAAAATGGTTCTAGGAAAATTCCAACTGTGACGTCAAAGGCAAGCATCAATGATAATGTTGTGCCTGAGTCATCAGAATGTACCTAGCCAACCAGGCTGCTGTCTCCTGCACCTGGGCCAGTTGCTCCTATTTTCCTGGGCCCAGGTCATAGGTAGATTAGGCTGACGCTTCTAACTGGTCCCCTCTTGCTCCTTCTAAAACCCCCTCTTATAATGCCCCTGGTACCATTACCCCTTCCATACATATAATGGAAGTAAGGGCCATCAGTTCCCTTGCTTACCAATTCTGATTATTGAATAAAGCTCCTGATTTTTGCAAATTTTATTTGTACTTTGTGGTTTCAATTAAATAAGGCAGACTATTTTCCTGACCTCTGCTGTTTTCCCCTCCTCCTGCTTTCCTTTGACCTGCCTGCCTGCCCTGCTGTCCGCCCACCTGTGTTTTTTTGTTAGGATCTAAAATAAGAAGATTCAAACCATTTGGACCCTTTAAACCCCTTCAGTTCTTGTGGCCCACCTGCTCTGCTGCTCTTCTGGCTGGCTGCCTTTGTTTTTTGTTGTGATCTAATCCAAGAAGAATTGAAACCTGTTTGGACTCTTGGAAGCCCCTCAGTTCTTGTGGTCCGTCTCCCCAGAGTTTTTTTGTTAAAACTTATTCTACAGAATGTTGTCTCCTTACTTTAAGTCATCTATGATGATCATGGTACCTGTCTTCTTGTTGCTATAGACTACAACCCCAGAAATTTGGGATAAGCTCTCCTTGGCTGCACAACACTCTGTACCCAATCCTGGCCTGCTCTCAAATCCTTTTTTGCATCTGAACCAGGTTCCCATCCTCCTCAACACACTTGTCAAGTTGGATTGGATATATCTCTATCCCAAGGACCTCCCACCTTTCCAGGAGCCAGGCATTGATGAATCCCTTTTCACAGATCAGAACAACACCAAAATTGTGTCAGTTTCAAACACTCCTTCCCCTCCTTGCAGCAACTTCCTCCTATGAGTCTGGATTTCTATCCCACCTGGGATTCTTCTTTATGATTGCTGTCAGGTGCCTTGGTTATGGGCTTAAATGCATATTTCCCACCCTTTTCCCATCCTGCCTCTCCCTGGAGGCCTATTATAGCCATCATTCCAGTCCTGCACTGGATAGCATCCTGGTGGATGGTTCCACCAGGATAGTAGCCAAACTTTGTTAGTCTAGCCCCCCTCTCTCACATTTCCCTTGCATCCTCTACCCAAGTGTTGGGTAATAAGAGCATTACAGACAGCACTGTAGGAATTTTTCTAGAAGCCAGACACCTGGTGAAAAATGAACAAGATTAGCAAGAGGATTAGCACTTACAACAAGAGGAAAGAGTTCCTTATAATTGAATTTTCTAACCTCTTACAGGAGTTGTACACACCCAGGAAGAGACAGACCTAGGCAGATGCCAGGATGCTAGTAGAAAAATATCTAGATGATTTTTCAGGGCTTCAGAAGCAGTACAATGCACTAGTATTAGAACTAAGTCATTTGAATATTGTCACCCCAATCCAGTTGGTCCCTGGCTTTGATCCAGATCATACAT